>PVIH01004616.1:32421-53529 GCA_004025045.1 Sigmodon hispidus
TTGTGGCCTCATAAAAGGAATTTGGCAATATTCCTTCAGTTTCTACTGTGTGAAATAGTTTGAGGAGTAACGGTAGTAATTCTTCTTTGAATGTCTGGTAGAATTCAGCACTGAAACCATCTGGACCAGGGCTTTTATTTTTGGGGAGGTTTTTAATGACAGCTTCAATTTCCTTAAGGGTTATAGGCCTGTTTAGGTATTTAATCTGATCTTCATTTAATTTTGGTAGATGGTACCTGTCCAGAAAGCTGTCCATTTCTTCTAGATTTTCCATTTTTGTGGAATACAGATTTTCAAAATATGATGTGATAATTCTCTGTATTTCCTGGGGGTCTGTTGTTATGTCCCCATTTTCATTTCTGATTTTGTTGATTTGGACACTCTCTCTCTGTTTTTTTGAATAGTTTGGCTAAGGGCTTGTCTATCTTGTTAACTTTCTCAAAGAACCAACTCTTAGATTCCTTGATTCTTTGTATTGTTCTTTTTGTTTCAATTGTATTGATTTCAGCTCTAAGTTTGATTATTTCCTGCCGTCTACTCCTTCTAGGTGAGTTTGCTTCTAATTGTTCTAAGGCTTTCAGCTTCGCTGTTAGGTCTTTAGTGTGGGATTTCTCTAGGTTTTTCATATAGGCATCTAGCACTATGAATTTTCCTCTTAAGACTGCTTTCATTGTGTCCCATAGGTTTGGATATGTTGTAGATTAATTTTCATTGAATTCTAGGAAGACTTTGATTTCTTTCTTAATTTCTTCCTTGATCCAGAGATGGTTCAGCTGAGTGATGTTTAGTTTCCATGAGTTGGTAGGCTTTCTTTGGGTTTTGATGTTGTTGAACTCTAACTTTAGGCCCTGATGGTTTGATATGTTACAAGGGATTATTTCCATTTTTTTGTATCTGCTGATATTTGCTTTATGACCAATTATGTGGTCAATTTTGGAGAACGTTCCATGAGGAGCTGAGAAATATGTATATTCCTTTGCCTTTGGGTAGAAGGTTCCGTAGATATCTATTAAATCCATTTGCATCATAACCTCTTTTAGACTCCTTATTTCTCTGTTGAGGCTCTGTCTGGTTGATCTATCCAGGGTTGAAAGTGGGGTATTGAAGTCTCCTATTACTAGGGTGTAAGAAGTGATGTGGGATTCGAGCTTTAGCAGTGTTTCTTTTACATAAGTAGGTGCCTTTATATTAGGGGCAGAAATATTTAAGATTGAAATTTCCTCATGACCAATTTTTCCTGTGATGAATAAGTAGTGACCATCTTGGTCCCTTTTAATTGCTTTTAGCTTAAAGTCTACTTTGTTAGATATTAGGATTGCAACCCCTGCTTGTTTCTTAGGACTGTTTGACTGGAAAATCTTTTCCCAACCCTTTATTCTAAGCCTGTGTCTGTCTTTGCGGTTGAGGTGTGTTTCTTGTAGGCAACAGAAAGATTGCTTCTGTAGTTGTATCCATCTTGTTAGTGTGTGACGTTTTATAGGAGAGTTGAGACCATTGTTATTAAGGGAAATTAGTGACCATTGATTCATATTTCCTGCCATTTTTGGTGGTAACTTGTTTGTATTTCCTTTCTCTAGGGTATTCTTCTGTGGACTTATTTGTTGTTTGTGATTTCATGGGTGCATCTGTGGTCCTTAGGTTGGAGTTTTCCCTCTAATACTCTCTGTAGTGCTGGATTGGTAGATAGATATTATTTCAGTCTGACTTTGTCCTGAAATACCTTGTTTACTCCATCTATGGTAATTAATAATTTTGCAGGGTATAGTATTCTAGTTTGGCAGCCATGCTGTTTTAGCGTCTGTATAACTTCTGAACAAGCCCTTCTAGCTTTCATCGTTTCCATTGAATAGTCAGGTCTTATTCTGATGGGTCTGCCTTTATATGTTAGTTGACCCTTTTCTTTTGCAGCTCTTAAAATTTTTTCTTTGTTCTGTATGTTTTGTGGCTTGATTATAATGTGGTGCGCTAACTCTTTGCGGGGAATCATATCTATTTGGTGTTTTGTAAGCTTCTTGTATCTTTATAGGCATTTCCTTCTTCAGGTTAGGAAAGTTTTCTTCTATGATTTTATTGAAAACATCATCTGTGCCTTTGAGCTGGTATTCTTCTCCTTCTTCTATTCCTATTATTCTCAAATTAGGTCTTTTCATGGTGTCCCAGATTTCCTGAACATTTTGAGTTATGACTTTTTTAGTTTTACTATTTTCTTTGACTGATATATCTATTTGAGCTACTGAGTCTTCCACTTCAGAAATTCTATCTTCTATCTCTTGAACTCTGTTTGTTATGCTTGTGTCTGTGGTTCCAGCTTTTTTCTTCAGGTTTTCTATTTCCATCTTTGCCTCATTTTGTGCCTTTTTTATTGCTTCTATTTCAGCTTTTATTTCAGCTTTTAGTTCCTGGCATGTTTCTTTCATTTTTGTTTGTATTTTCTTCTATTTCTTTAAGGCTTTTTTTCATATCTTCTTTGACATCTTCAATGATCATCAAAAAGGAATTTTTGGTGTTGCTTCCTTCTGTTTCCTCTTCATTGCTCAGTTCAGGTCTTGTATTTGTAAGATCGCCACTCTCTTCTGGAGTTACCATGTTGTTCTTTGTATTATTATGTAATTTTTTGCACTGACATTTGCCCATGGCTTCAGTGGTTCACGAATGCATGGCTCCTGGTCAGTTGTGGCACTCGGGCTTGTGTGCCTCCTGTCACCTCTGGGTAGGGTCTGAATCTACCTTTCAGGGACCCCTGTAGTTGTCTGTTCGCTCAGTATGATGTGGCGGTGAGTAGCCTTGCAAATTCCCTCAGTAGGAGCTGTGGGTATGGTGTCAGGCAGAGTTTATCTGCCCGTGCTCCAGAGTGTGCTGGGACTCTTCAGACAGCCTAAACAATGGATATTAAGACATACTTAATTTTAATATTTACTTTGTTTACTTATGATAATGTTTAATTTATAGATGTAAGCATAGGAAGAGATCAATAATAATTGTAATCAATAGTTATAACAATATACCATGATAAAATAACTGGGTGATGATACTACAACAGATTGTTTTCCACCCAAGCATGAATAAATAGCATTCACAATCCATAAAAAATTCAGACAAACATTGTAACCAGCAGTATGCATTTTCAGTAAATTCCTGAGGCAAGCAAATTAGCTCTACTAGCCAATTGCAAGCTCTGGACTCAGTGAAAGACTCTGACTCAGTAAATAAAGTAGAGAGTGATCAATGAAAAAACCAATCATTAACCTTTGGGTTTAAACACACACAGTCACACACACCTGTACACAAGTACACCCATACACACATGAATGACCATTCATATACATGTAACAAAAACAAAGGTGACTCTGGAAAGATGTCTTAGAAGTTAAGAACACTTGCTATACTTGTAAGGGACAGAGTTTGGCTCCCAGAGCCCAAAACAGGCTGCTTTATATCTATTTGTAAATCCAGCTGCAAAGACTTGCCTTCCTGTCCTTTATAGGCACCTGTACATGTATGGACACATGAATACAAACATACATGTAAATAAACAAACACACATTAAAAAATACTTTATTTAAAAAATACTTGTGAAAATGTTTTCTTCCTCTGTAAAAATACCTCATTATGTCATAATTATATTTCTTCTTGTGATGTGTAGAGCTTTAGATGGTACAATACTTCTATGAAAATATGATGTGAAAGAGATGGCTTAAGTATCATGTCATAGCATGAAGCTAATATTATATAAAAATAACTTAATTGCAAGCATCCCAGTACCTCAAAGTACATCTGATAAGTACAGATTGCCTACCATGCACAGCATGCCTACATCAAAAAGCTGACCACATAGGGCAAGACTGAGCATAATATAGTGATATATCATCAGGCTACTTAGAATAACATGCAATTTAAAATGTATTGTTTATTTAATAATTTTAGTGTGAAGTAGGAGAGAATAGATGAAACCTAAAATCAATGAAGGAGAAACCATGAATCCTATAACACTAAGAAATGGATGGAATGGAGAAAGTTAAATCTTGCAGCTAATGTGTTGGTTACAGAGAAAATAATGTTTGTCAGAGAGTGAGTTGAGAAGAAAGAGAAACTGGCATATAATGTTGCCCACAGCCTACAATATTCATTCATAGAAACATCAATTTTTGTCAACTATAAAGTTGTTATATTGTTATACTTTCATATTTAAGTATTACAAAGATCAAATACAGGGTTAAATTATGTATTCTACAGTAAGGTTTTGTTACATGCTTGCTTGTAAATGTGGCTGTCTTAACCAATTAATAAAACAGCCAGCATTAGGAGTTTAAGTTTCCTTCTATCATTTTAAAAATATTTTCAAATTATTAATAGAATTTCTTTTACATATTCTCCACTGTTCCTCTTTCCTCCCCTTTTCCCATTCCCGTCACCTGCCCCACCTCCCCCACTCCACCCTCTGTCTACTTCTCAATGGGAGTAAGGGCTCCCTTGAGCACTCAATACAGGCTACCATATCAAGTCAAGGAAAGACCTATCCCCTCCTTGTATCAAGGCTAAGCAACATAGCCCATCATAGGGAGTGGGCTCCAAAAAACCAGTTCATGTAACCTGAATTTTCATCTGCCTGCAAATATTATGATATAATTATTTTTTACCATTGAGTAATACTCCATTGTGTAAGTGCACCACATTTTCTTTATCCTTTCTTTGGTTAAAGGACATCTAGGTTGCTTCCAGATTCAGGCTATTACAAATAAGCTACTATAAACATGGTTGAGCAAGTGTCCTTGTGCTGTGGATGAACATCTTTTAGGCATATGCTCAAGAGTGGTATTGCAAGATCCTGAGAAAGGCTGATTCTTAATTTTCTGAGAAATCATCATATTGATATCCAAAGTGGCTTTACAAGTTTAAATTCCCACAAGCAGGAGAAGAGTGTTCCCATTTCTCCACATCCTCTCCAATATAGGCTGTCATTAGTGAAACATCAGAATTTTAACACTGCCATTATTTTGCATTGTTTATTTTTGTACAGGTATGGGACCTATACCACAGTAAACATATGGAGGTCAGAGAATAACTTGATAGGGACAGTTCTCTCCTCCCACCATATGGATTCCAGGGACCAAACTCAGTCATCAGAATTGGCAACAAGAATCTATCTCCCTGGCCCCTATTCCTACAATTTTAGTTTCTAAGTTAAATAAGAGAACATGGCTAATCCCCTGTTCTAATGCTTACTATGTGTTAGCCCCCAACATCATATCACAACTTTAAGCAAGTACTTATAACTGGAGCCAAGCCTCAGTGGTCCTGACACAACCCATCAGAGGAGAGTCAACCAATATGTTGAGACTCAAGGGCAGTCAAATCTGAAAACACGGATAAGATGTTTACTCTGTTTCTGTGATCATTTACCCAGGTTGATTTTGTTTGTTCCTTTCTTTATACTACAGTCTTTGTGATTGGGTTCAGTAGTTTTGCAGGCAGAAGCCTTAGAACAGTGTATCAGCTTTATCTGGAAAAGTTTACAAATGTGTTGTTTGAGAGTCACCCAAGCCTGCTAAATCAGAGTCCCTTATGTTAGGTCATATGTGCAGAAACAAAACTTTCCAGAAGTTCTGATAATGACTAGAATTATTAAATCTCTACTCTGTTTGGCTGGGAACTTAGTTGGTTGTTCCCATAACCTGCTTCCATTGGCGGGCAGTGTGTAGTGTTGTGTGCGTGCATAGCACACATGCACAAACAGGAGCTCTCACAAACCAGGAGGGGGCACCTGATTCCCTGGAGCTGGATTTACAGGGACTATCAGCCATCTGATGCGTGCTGGGAACTGAAATCTGGTCTTCTATAAGAGCAGCAAGAACTCTGAAGCACGGAGCCATCTCCCCAAGCTCCCTGTTCTGCTTTAAAAAACAAAACAACAAATGAAATAAAAACAGATCTTGAGAATTTTAACATTTCTCATCTGCATCAAAAGAATTCTTTTGCCTGTCTTCTGTATTGTTCTTTTATGCTTGTTTATCTTTTAATCCTACTTTGTTGAGTCCTTTAACTATTTGAGTTGAGTGTTAGTTGATTTCTAGTCTTTACTAAGGTAAGGGCATAGGTTTATGATTTTTTTTATCGCAGCTTCAATGGCAAATATTTATTTACATGTTTCTTCTTGTTATTTTATAGGTAAAAATAATTCAGGTTTGTTTCCTCAAGAGGTATTGCCTGTTCAGTTGGAACATACATTCTATTACTTTACTTTAATTTTCTTGAATGATGGTCAGAGAACTTAATCTACATTATTTATACCTTTGTAATTTGTTTGAGCTTTCTTTGTAGTTTGGAACAGAATCTATTTTAACTTTTGCAAATGTTTCCTCTGTACTTTAAAAAGCTATAGTCTCTGTTTTAGGAATATATGCATATATGCATACTTTCATACCAATGTACATATGTTCTACTTTATAAACTATAAATTTGCATACTAACTAGTTTGGTTCAAAAAGTCTGAGTAAGATTGTTACAAACTCTAAGTACATGAAGATCTTGATTGTAAAAAATTACTCTCCCTGAGTGCAGTTTTCTGATTTTAGTTTTTGGTTCTTCTTTTTACCCCTTTGTAGTAGTGGGTGTTTCTTGGCCCCTGTTCATGAGTATAAAGTGTCCAAGACTCTTTTTTTCAGATTAATTTATTTATCATTATTTTACTTATTTCTTTTTATGTACATGGGTGTTTGCCGGCCTGTTTATTTATGTACTGTGTGCATGTCTAATGTGGGCAGAGGCCAGAATATGGTGTCAGATGCCCTGGAACTAGAGTTACAGATGGTGTGAGCCACCATGTAGGTACTGAGGAACAAACTTTGGTCTTCTCTTAAGCACTTAGCCATCTCTGAAACCATAATGTACTTCCTCTTGATGACATAGGGGCTTTGCTCTTCAGTTGATTGTCTTTTGTGACCATTGATTCTATCTATATCCAAGTCTCTATTTCTTGGTTTCTTGTCTTCATACATTATCCCTGAGCATTCTGCAATAAAATATGAGATTAATATACATACTTCTACCTCCTCCAGACATTTCTGATTTGAGCTTTGTCGATTGTGAGTTTTTTTCTTACATCTTGATATTACTTATAGATACACAAAACAACCTTTCTGTTATTTGGAATTTATGGTTTATTTTTCCTAGAGGAAAATAGATTTGTACAAATGTTCTGTGTGGTCTGAAAGAGAAAGTGTCATTTCCTTAGTATACAAAGTTTGGAATGCACTGAATTAATGAGCCTCTAAACTACATTATGAATATATTCCATATGTTCATTTTTGTCTATCAGATTTCTCAATTTGAAACTGAAAGGCATGCATTTAAATGACCTTGCCACTATTATTCGCATTTCTTCTGGGTCTCACTATATAAACTATAATAGAATTTTTATTTGTGTCTTATAGTCTCCAAGGCTTTTTATGACCTTGCTGCTTTGGTTTTGTTTTGCTTACTAGGAATCTGGTGCTTCCTCTCTCTAGAAGAATCATGTTTTGCCTTAATTTTTCAACATTTTTGTTATATAGTTGCAGGTTTTAAAACAGATTAGAATATTTTGCTATCAAGAGTATTAATCTTTACTTTATAAGGGTATAGTGTAACAATTGCCTCTGAAATTAAGACATTCTACTCGGAAGAGAAGTTTTTTAAGAGTCATGAAGTTATGAAAGGAGACTCACTATGACCCCAAGTTTATATAAGTAGTAAGGACTGCTAAGGAGAGGAAAGTCTCTGCTAATCAGCATGCCATTCATGCAGCAGGGATCCATTCTCCATGAGTCTTTGTCTACACTGGAGGAGGCAATTGGTGACAAAGCCATCTCTGCATTTCTATGCTCCTTTAGCCTCTAACCAGTGCTCCTGTTAATAAGCCCAGTAGAGTCATAGCTTCACCAAGCTGGACTTTGGTAGTTTGTCATTTGATCTCTTGTTGCTTTTCTATTTGGGTTAAGTAGATATGTGTAATGATGGTGTCACAAAGTGTCATCATTACATAAATGTCTCAGAATTATAATTTAAAACATACTTGACTGTAATATCCATTTCAGTTATAGATTAGTACATATATGTGTAGTAATTATGTGGTAGACTATGGGAAGTAAGTTTTTTCCAAGGTAATAAAAATGGTGTAACAGGAATGCTTTTAATCTTCAGAAATCAAAAGAAACATCAGGCAATGTGGAGAGAAAGAATTCCTAATTCAGTAAATTTTAGAAATTATATGAGTGAAGAAAATTTATTTTTAAGTCTTGGTCTAACCCAATGAGCAATATGGAGATAATTAATATTAACTTAAAGCTAAATATTATAAAGAATGTTCTAGTTCTCTGAATTTTGTTTTATTTTCTTTTGAATGAATATTCAATTAAAACATTCAAGTGAAAACAAAAAAGTAGATATGTGTTCATGTGTCCCCAGGAACAGTGTCACATAACAAATCATTGTGCATTTATTTACCCACATTTCATGTCTTATTACATGTATTCCTTTTTCCTTCTCACTCTTCCCATCCACCGGATAAAAGAAATTTTACTTCTAATTAGCAAAGGTCAGTCGAACAAAAGCCTTTTGAACTGTTCCTTTAAGGACCCTGCCCGCCTTTACAGTCTACTAGTCCATGCAGCTTCAACATCAGGACCAGCCTAGCTTGCTTTCCACCTGGGAAGGAGCAGCTAATTTCAGAATACAGAACACATGCAACAAGCAGTGTGTGTGTGTGTGTGTGTGTGTGTGTGTGTGTGTGTGTGTGTGTGTGTCCTATATCAGGTGCACATTTGGGGATTTGCATTGTACCTTTGTATATGTGTATATAGAGATATGGTGACAACTTTGGGTTTTGCTTCTCATGTACCATCCACCTCTATTTTTCTTTGAGTAAGGATCTTTTACTGACCTGTACTTCATCTTGTAGGTTTGTGTGGCTGACTAGAGAGCCCCAGGAATCTTTCTGTCTCCACTTACAGAGCACATCACCAATGCCAACATTTTTATTCATTAATTCTAGAAATCTAACTCAGAGCCTCATGCTAGGGTAGTAAACGTCCCAACTGAGATATCTACCACCCAGACACTGATAAACAATTTTAACAAATTAGTATTTTGCTGTGGAGGGCTGCATCTTCTTTGTTGCAGTATGATTTGTTGTTGTTGTTGTTCTGTTGTTATGTGACATATACATGTGTGCACAAGTGATGGGTACATGAACCCATGTGTGCATGTCTGGAGGACAGAGGTCAACATAAGTTGCTTTTATCAATTAAGCTAGACATTATTTTTTGACAAATGCTCTTTTCGCTGAACCCAGAACTCATAAATTTGGCTAGACTGACTGGCCAACACATTACAAGTATCTGCTGGTCTGCCACTTTCTGAGCTGAGATTTGCAGGCACATGCTGCTACCTACACTCAGATTTTTGCAGGATGCTAGAGATCAGAACTCTAATCTTTGTATTTGCATAGCAAGCACTCTATCCCTGTACCATCTCCCCAATCCATGTTATGTTTTAACTGGAGGTTTCATTTTATGGAATTTGATATGTGTAGTTTAAATAAAAACATATCCATGATGGAGAAAAGATGCAGTGTGGGGTATGGTTTGCTCCTGGTTCAGATCCCAACTTATCTGCAGCTTTAGCAAAGCTCTCTTCTCAGCTTGAAATTCAGTTCAGCCTCCATAAAAGGTTCTATCAAAATTCAGTCTACACCATCATAAAGAATGACTTTTTCCTTTTAAGTTTCTCTTATAGCCCTACCACAGTTCTAGATGACTGATTGCTAATGAATAGGATAGCTCTTTTCCATTTTTCCTTGTACATCTACCACCCACAAGAAGTGATTATGACAGAGGGACCTGAAAAGACAGAGCATTTCCTGAGTTCTATATCAATATCAGTCAAATTTCGTTGGGTTTTACATCACAAGAGTCACTAACGATCACCAGAAACCATTGCACAAGAGGGAGAGTGTAGAAACTAGAATATGGGCCAGTGAGGTGGATTAGCTAATAGAGGTGCTTGCTGTCGAGAGTGATGACCTGTGGTACATCGCAGAGCCCACATGACAGGAGATAAGAAATGGCTGCATGTTGTCTTCTGACATCCCAAACAAACTATACCATGCACACACCAGAAAGAAAAACAGAAAATAAGGGAGGAAGGAAGAAAAGAAGGAATAAAGACAAGGAAGAAGGGGAAACAAAGAAGAATAGAAAGAAAAAGAAAAGGAAGGAAAAAAGAAAGGAAAAAGGTAGAAAGAAAAAATAAAATTTTAATGAAAATTAGAAGATAAAATTTAAAATAATATAAATAACTATCAAAATGTGTATGTAAAGTGGGTAATATACGTAGATCATGCATTCCATTCAGGTTTATAACTAAAAGAATTTTATTTAGAAATTTAATATTTTGTACATTTGAATCATATAAATATGTGCTATTGTAATGTCTTAAAAATTCTAAGTATTTCATGAATAATTTGATATCAAACTTAGCTAATTCCTTTAAAATATCTAGTATTCACTGAAGAATATTGATGAGAAAAGACAATTACAGCTTATTATCTTTTTCTTTGTGTTAAGTAAAACACTGGATCTTTCTATTACAGAGATACAAACACTAACAAACATTTGATAATACTAACAAATGAATGTGATATTCAAATGTTGCCCCTTAAGGTAGGAAGGTGGCTTTCTGTGATCTTTATTTTTATATCATTTATTCTAGTGACACCAAAAATATCACTTTGATAATAAAGCTTTCTCTAATTCAGTATTGATGCATTATGTGAACTTACACTGTTTATAAACAGACACTGCCTTGCTGAGCCCTAGCAGATATGCATAATATCCATACTGAAGTTAACAGCCCATTGCGAAAGAAACATGAGCTGTCGAAATTCCCAGGTGAGTGCTTCACAGGCTGACAGTAAAGCAATGTTCAAAAGAGATTTATTCTCCCTGAAAAACTGGCAGAGCTGAGCTCACACACTGTTGTGTGAGAACCTTTTCCTGGGGAAAAGCAGCACAGGTAGGTTTACTCATCCCAGAAAGGGAACCAGCAACAGACCAAAGTAACAGCCACATCAGAGTCCCACATGGAGAACCAAGGGGTCCTTACTGAGATTACTAGTAGGCATGAGTGAGGGCTTTCTTCCAGAAACAGGAATTCAGCTGTGTCATTCAAGAGTCCAGTGTAACAGAGGTGACATTCATGAAAATTTAACTCACTGCATATCTTTGTAAGGCCTGAGAAACCTCATCTCTCTAAAGCAATTTGGCTGGTCAGCATTTCATCCAGGAATTATTTTCTGATTCTACAAAGCTGGGGAGTGCCAAGTGTGTGTGACTGAATCTTGTTAGTTTCAATTTTCCCAGACATGTGAATTTGTTTAATTCCTAAATTTCTTTAGCCCAGCTCCTGGAGGAAATATCTTAATTCTGAGGAAACTGCTGGATAGTACAGTAGTCCTAGTCGAGGATACGTCTACAATCTGTGCATGTGACTTTTATAATTTTCTCTTTCACATTCCTCATTCTCCTTAATCTCTTTCCTATTGCTGGTGCCTATCTGGTTACACATGTGGAGATGTGTATGTAATCATGAACAGGCCTGTATATGCGCATCCGTGCAGTGTAAGGCCTTACTCTATTCTTCCATTTTGTTGGGTCAGTTATACAAGGAACAAAACTGTATCTTCAACTGTCAGTGGGAAACAATCTAGAACCACTATAATGAGAATCTCAAGAAGGGATTGTCTGGATCAGGTAAGCCTGAGGGCAAGCCTGTGGGGGATTGACTTGATTGCATTAACTGAAGAGAAAAGGCCCCAGCTCACAGTGAATGGCACCACTGCCTGGTTTATAGGAATACAGGAGGTGAGCTGAGTGGAAGAATGTGTGCATTTGTTTTCTCTCTGCCCTTGCATGTGCATGTGACTGCCTGCTTCAATGCCAGGAGCTTTAGTTAAACCATTTTAGCTAGCCATTTTAGTTTATGAGTTTCTGTTAGCTAGCCATTTTTTATGGGTCTTTGCTTCCCCTCCCGTTAGCTAGCCATTTATCACAGGTTACGTGACCTGCCCTAGGTTGCCATAAGTAGCTTTATCTTCCTGTCATGCTAAGAATGACTATGCAAACAATCTGCACTTAAGAGAGTCCACAATTAGGTTGCATAGCAACCCTTCCCCATGTCCCTCCGCCCAGCTGACCTCCTTCTTTACTATATAAACACCCTGAGAAAAATAAAATTTCGAAGCTTGAATGGAATACTGTTTTGTTGCATCATTCTTCATGTCTTTCGCCCCTTTCATTTCTCCCCTCTAGGTTTCGGGTCCCCGTTTTCTCATCCCGCTGGCTGGAACACTTCAAGTTCATCTAGCCCTCTGATTTAGACCATCTGTCTCCAAATGAAGAATTCTCAAGGGATGGGATTTTATTTATTTATTGCTTAATTATTTTATTGACATGTGAGTTATTCATGAGAGATGATATTGGCCTCAAGTCTATTGTATTTTCAAAATAGCTTTATTAAAATTATCAGCATACTATAAAAGCTATATAAGTAAGTGAAACTTAGGTAAATACTTCTGTTGCCTTGATAAATGCAGTCCAAAAGTTCTCAATTTTTCCTTTTTAATTGTTCCTCCTTGAGCCTTGCACTCTCTTTCCCATGGCTAAATAACTAAACATGTGTAAATTAGCAAATATGGAATCACGATAGATTATGAAAACTGAAATACAAGGCTAGAGAGATGGCTCAGTGGAGAAAGGCACATGCCATCAAGCCTGATGGCCTGAGTTTGATCCCCAGCATCCACATGGTGGAAGGAGAAAGCCTACTCCGGCAAGTTGCCATCTGACCTCCTGTACTGGACATTATGGGAGCAAGGCTATTTTAAGAAATGTGAGATGCGTCACCTTTAATATACAATATCTGAGCTCAAGCTTAGCTATAACGAGAGAAAAGACAACAGCATCTAAAGCACATGTAACTTAGCATGTTGGCACATATGACCAAAATGCCCTCCAAAAAATATCCCCCAATGTAAGTCTCTTCCGAGAACTCTAATGAGTTGAGCCACAGCACTAATAATTCTAAAACATGTTCTGGGGGCCGGGGCTAAAAAGAGAATCTATTTTACTGTCATCTGAATTCTTTTGACCCTTAAATGAAATGGAACTGTTTTTAATTTCTCCAATTAATTGTGTTATGTTCTATAACATAATTAATTATATTATGTTCCAAAGCCCTTAAATACATCTTATACTCTAAATTTACCTTTTTCCTCATCATCTTGGCTCTTCTTAAAGATACTTTTTTTTTTACAGTCCCCTCAAATGAATATTTCTCCCTTTACTAACCTCATATACAGCAGGCTGTGATGCTGGGGTATGCTTTCTTTTTGCCCTATAGGCCTGCTCTTGGGCTCTTCCGTTTCTGCCCTTTTACAAAACTCCTCTCTTCCTGAGGAGTGTTCTACTCAGTCCTCATCTCTGTCATAATCTAATGCACAGGCAGCTGCACCATTATCACTGCTGCTTTTTCCAGCCCACATCCTTCCCACCTGGCCCACTAATCCATCTAGTTACTTCAGTGCTTAGCGAACTGTGGGAATGGCCTATCAGCTTCTCCAAATTTACCCTCATCATCTCCTCTTCCTTTCCCCACTTTTGACTCCGATGCCACTCTTGTAATCACATTTCTTATAACTGGTTCATATCAAAGATATGCAGAACAGCTGAATCCTATGGTAGATCCTTTGCCAGGGTGTGAGGCCTCTCTACAATGGTTTTCTAAGTAGTGGGTTGGTTTACCTTCAGCTGGGTGGAAGGGTTTGATTTTCGTCTACATTACACTCTTACCATCCTTTTTGTTAGCTGTTTTCTTGATGCCTGTTATTCTGATTTGAGTGAGATGGAATCTCAGTGCTAATTAGACACACATCCTCCTTCTAGGGCCATTTCTGTGTTCTAGACTTTAAAGGAATATATATTTATAAATATACAGACAACATGAAGGTAGAAGTGAAAGTGTCTGGTGGAATAAACAAGACTATTAAAAGAAGAAGGGAGAGAGCCCAGGGCTGAACAAGATAATAGGCATCGCATACACCTTATGCAACCCTATATAACAACAGCAACAACAATAATAGTCAACCAGCTCTGTTCTAGTTTCCTTTATTTTTCTGTGATCAAACACTAACCAAAAGCTACTTACAGAAAAAAAATTATTAGGTTTGGACTTCGAGGCTGTGCCCATCCTTGAGGGAAGTCAATACAGGAACCAAAGCAGAAATCATGGAGGAACACTTCTTGCTGGATCACAAAGTACATGCAAATCTAGTTTTAGTTATACAGCCCAGGAGCAACTGTCAAGGGAGTAATGACACCCAGAGTGGACTGAGCCTTCTTACATCAACTAATACACTGGAAAATCCTCCAAGATATCCCCTCTGGTAAATCTGCCTTGAGCAATCTCTCAACCGAAATTGTTTTCTCAGATGACTCTAGGCTGTCAAGATGACAGTTGAACTAACCAGAACACAACATACATTGTTCTCCTATAAAAGCTTCTTGTAGTGGTATTTTTTATTTTGTTTTGTTGTGACAGGGTTGTACAATGTGGTTCTGGCTGTCCTAGAACTTACTAGGTAGAACAGGCTGGCCTCAAATTCACAGAGAATCCTGCTGTCTCTACCTCCCAAGTGTTGGGATTAAAGGCATTCATGACCATGCCTGGCTCAAATCTTCCTTTTAATAATGTATTCCCAAGTCAAGCCCTGAAGTCTCCAGTCCACAATACAATATCATTCCACAAACACCAGCCACTGAATCTCTATTTTTCTTAATCTTTCCATCCCTGAGTTTATCTTCTCTCATGCCTCATGCTATACTTGACTCTCTAAGCTTATTGGTATGTGTGCCCCTGTGAATATATATTGAATTATTAAATTACTAGTGGGATCTACCCATGGAAATGCTTTAAGTATTGCTCAGCTTACTGACATTCAGCTTTAGTATTGCAAAACTGAGAGATTTTATGCTTTGAAAAAAAAAAAAGCAGGCCTTTCTTCCTTAAATTCTTTTCTTTATTTTTAAATTCTAAATGTCTTTGTAATGAAATACCCATGCCTGGTTTCTTTCCATCCTCTCTGCCTAGAATAGATTTTCCTTTCTCAATCTTCATGTGCAAGTTTGTGCAATGCTTTTCATTTAAATTCATTTATTTTTTTTCTGTTCTGTTTTTCTAGCATACCTATTATTTATAGGCTATGCTACCCATGTATATCATTTTCCACTCTCAGGTCTTTCCCATTTTACCTTACTGATTTCCTTCTCCCCCACATGCCAGCCTTTTCTGAAGCCTTAAAACATATTTTAATTCTGACATTGGTTATTTTCTTTGCAGCCATTGGGTCATGGGAGGTCACCAAACTTTCTTCTAATTCTGATGTTTCTATTTCCTCTTCATAATTTGCTAATGAATTCCTGGTTCTCTGTGACGAGGCAGGAGATGCTTGAACTTTACTAAAAAAAAACAACTTCTAGAATATGCAGTGTCTAGTTTACTAAAGGAAGTCTTCTCAGTGAGATTTTCTCAGATGTGATTAGAGGAATTTTCTCCCACTTGTCTGCTGATACCTAGCTGGTCTCCTTGAGTGAATTTAGCCAGTACATGACTCACCCCTCACCCTGTAACATGTACTTTTGTTATTTTTAGTATATTCTTTAGGACACACATGGTTGTTTAGAACAAGTTTGCCTGTATCAGTTCAGTTCATAATTTCTAGCTGACTTTGGTCCAGTGAACAATGGAAAGTCATAGAGCTTTTCAAAGGAGATCACAGTCATAGCATGTACTGTGAGCGATGCCACTTTGTCTCCAGTTGTCATCTGTGCACAGAGCAATTTGTATTTAAGAGAGGAAGAGCTTCTGTCTCCTAGCACAGAGCCCACTGACTCTCTAATCTCTATTTCTCTATCAGTCACTACCTCTTATTAAATACTTTTATTTATTATTATTGTCATTACTGTGTGTGCACATGTATGAAGGTCAGAGGACCACTCTCAGAACCAACTCTCTCCTTCCACTGTGGGTCTTGAGGATGGAAGTCAGGAGGTCAGGCCGAGAAGGAAAGCATTTTTACTGACTAAAGCTGTTTTACCCAGTGGTTGCTCTAAGTTAATGTCTCTCATTAATGAGAGACTCCTTTAAATATGTGCAATTACATCCATTTTCACATGTACTATGTACATGGACATTATGTCACTACCCTTGGGGCTTTGCAGCTTATTGCTTTCTCAGATATGCTAAAAAGCCATTGGTTTTCTGTCTAGAAATAAACACACACGCCTTCTTTTTATTTCTTGAAAATATCATGTTGCAGACTCAAAGGAGGAGAAAACTGTGGTATGCATACACTCACATAAACACTTCTTTATGTTTATGTTCTTTATGTTCATGATATACAATGATATCAAAGATGAGCTTATTGATCTTTTCTCATAACTTCCTGACAGCTAAATTTATTGGGAAATCCTTGTCTCTAATACTCAAAGCTTGTTTCTAGCTGATCTACACTAATTCTACAAATGAGGAAACAGATACAAGAAAATTAAATCTTACATTTCTGAACTGCCTTCACAGCCCCCTACACACTTTTATGTTTCAGAATATCAGTACATGCTCCATCCTGTGAAGTCATCATGCTTCTTGCCAGCCTCCTACTACGTGGGTAAAGCTTCCCCTACCTGGAAGAGACCATGAGTGTCTCCAGAGACAATGCCCATGCAAGTGATGCAGGAAGGGCACTGGAAGGTGATCTTACCCCTCAGTTCCTTGCTCTGCAGACTGTTGCCTGAAGCTTTGAAACACAAAAGCCTCTGCATTGCCACAGCAGGCCAGCTCTCCTCACACGCAGAGCAGGTAAGGTTAAGTTGTTCATGAAATTTGATCCAAGAAATTTGTAGGTTGCTTTTCTTTTCTTTCTTTTATCTCTGTCACTGTATTGACTAATATGTGAAACATGTGCTATCTATCTAAGGATTATTAGTTCCTCATTTGTGGTCAAGGAATAAATGCAGCAGCTAAAATTATTTATGAAGGCATGGAGAGATAGCTTGGTGATTAAGAGCAAGAGCACATACTGCTCTTCCAGAGGGCATGAGTTCAGTTCCGAGCACCCATATTATGACTCTCAACCACCATAATCCAATGCCCTCTTCTGGCTTCTTCAGACAACTGTACTCATGTGCATACCTTCACACAGACATTCATGCATAGACACACAACTAAAATTCAAAAAGGAAAATGAAGAATAAATAAATAATAAAATGTGTGAGTTGATGTATGATATATGCTTATACCAGTATTGTTAAATGAATTAAAACTGTGGGTTTGGATAAAAAAACAGACATAATGACATTGAACGTAATGGAGTGATTAATATACAGAAATGAAGATTTTGAGAATACAGGTGAGTGTTAATGTAGACCTTTGCTAGCTCTTTGTCTAAAAAAAGGTGTTTATGTAAAGAATTTGTCATATCTTACTCCTTTTCTACCTTCTCTTCTCCATAGTCAAATGGAAAGAGTAACCTCTGCAGCCAACAAGTGTGAGCACAAACCCACCCAATCCCACTTTGCATATTTGGAATACTTCATATGAGCCATCTAAACAGTCAGGCTGTAATTCTCATCTATGAATTGGAGGAAACAATAGACCTTAAAGACTCAATGATCTCTGTTATCCTCCCTGCATCAGAGGTTCAGCCCTCAGGGTAAGAGAGAGGTCCTTATGAGATGTGCTTAGGACACTGGGGCACTGCACTCACAAATAGTTGATGTTGCTTTTAAAGGACCTTGGTTGATTATTTTAAGAGGGTTGTCATAAACTAAAATAAACTTGATTCTCCAAATGTTCTCTGGCTTCCATTCTCACTACATGATCACTCTCACATATTTCTAAGGACCCCTCCACAGGGTTGTGGGAACACCAAGCTGCATAAGGTGTTTCTACAACACACTGAGCTGCTGGTAAGTTGTGCAGAGAGCTCCAGACATGCCTGTGCATGTGCAGAGGTGGGATTTGGTGATGCATATTTTGGGCTATTCTTTCATCCTCAAATAACCCCTCAACCTATATTCTTTTTTTTAATTTTTTTCTATACACATCACTGCTCCCCTTCCCTTCCCTCCTCCCAGTCCCTCTCAGTCCTCCCTCAGCCTCTTTTCATACCATCTTCCCTCTTCCATTCCTGAAGGAGAGCAAAGACTTCCAAGGTGGGTCAGTTCAGTCTGGCATAGCCATCTGAGGGAGAGCTGAGCCCCTCATCCCAATATTAGGTCTGGGTTAGGTGTTGCTTTGTAGGTAATGACCTCCAAGATGTCAGTCCATGCAAAAGAACATAGTCTGATCCTACTGCAAGAGGCTCCACAGACAACCTGCACCATTTGACAGTTGTCTACATTTGGAGGGTTTAGTTCCTTTCCATTCAAGTTCCTCAGCAGTTGTTTCTGGTTCAGTGAACTCCCAGTAGCTCCAGTCAGCCAACTCTGTGAGTCTCCTCCTCATGATCCAGATCACTTTGCTCATATACACACTCTTCTCTCTTTCTCTTTAGCTGGACCATGAACTCAGCCTGGTGCTTAGCTATGGATCTCTGCTTCTGCCTCTATCCATTGATGGGTGAAGGTTCTTAATGACACTTAGCATGGTCATTTATTTGATTATAGGAAAAGTCCTGTTTATGCACCCTCTTAACTATTTCTTACAGTTATAAACAGGGACATCTTGTGGGTTCTTGGAGATTTTCTTTGCACCAGGTTTCTTTCCAACCCCACAGTGGCTCCCTCTATCACAATACCCATTTCTTTTTCTCCCTCTTTGTTACTCCTACTCAACCCTCTCCTTCTCTCATTTGCTCCTAGCTCTCCTTGCTCAGTCCCTGATATGATTCCAATTTACTCCCAGATCTTCTCTATTTCCTTTTCCCAGGTAGATCCCTGGATGTCTCTCTTAAGTTCCTTCTGTTCCCAAGCTGTTCAGGGGTTGTGGTTTGCAGCCTGAATATTCTTTGCTTTATGTTTAGGATGCACTTATGAGTGAGTATATATTATGTCTATCTTTGGGGGCTCATGTTACCTCACTCAGGATTATACCCTTCAGATCCATCCATTTGCCTGCAAATTTTAGGATGTCATTTTTTTTTTACTGCTGAGTAGTAATTCATTGTATACTTCTTTGTAGAATACTTGATTGTATTGATGCACCACAGATTGTCAATCCATTATTTAGTTGAGGGACATCTAGATTCTTTCCAGATTCTGGCTATTACAAATAATGCTGCGATGAACATAATTGAGCTAGTGCACTTGGGGTAAGAATGTGCATCCTTTGGGTATATGCCCAATATCCTTACCCAAATAAAATCTCTTTGAGTCACCAAGTTGGATGTCGGTGCATTTATTTGTTACAAAACATTATTTGAAGATGTGATTTTTTTTATGCTGTGGAACATTTATTTAATGATGCAAAGGTGTGTTGCATTCTTTTATGTTGCATTTGTTAACTCTGTGAAACTGTGTTACTTTGCCTGTCTAAAATACCTGATTAGTCTAATAAAAAGCATAACCACCAATAGCTAGGCAGGAGAGAGAATAGGTGGGGTTATCAAGTAGACAGAATAAATCGGAGGAGAAATCTGGGAAGAGAGGATTGAAGAGCAAGAAAAAGGAGAAGAGGAGGGTATCAGGGGCCAGCCACCCAGCTACACAGCAAACCATAGAGTAAGAAGTAAAGAAAGGAAAAGGGCCATAGGCAAACAGGATAATTTAAGAAAAGCTGGCAAAAAACAAGTCAACCTAAGGCCTCGCATTCATAAAAAAGAATAAATCTCTTTGTATTTATTTGCGACCTGTAAGTGGTAGGCCCCCCAAAGAGGAAAAAAAACAACAAAATTTATTGCTATAGTCTTTTGTACATTTGATAGTGGGGTGAGTGGATGTGTGTGTATGAGAGAGAGAGAGAGAGAGAGAGAGAGAAAGAGAAAGGGAGAGAGATCTATGAAAGGTCTTTCTCATTCACTCACACAACCTAATAAAGTCTTTTTCATACACCCTAGTGATGTGGGATGTCTTTCTATATGCTGCGAAAGAAACTGTTTTGGTCTATGACAAGGCATCTTAGAAGTAGGTGGGGAATCTGAGCATAGATAAAGAGGAAGACGGATGGAGTTGAAGAGAGACTAGATTCAGCCGCCCAAGAATCAACATGTAAAAGAAATACAGGTAAGCCATAGGCAATGTAACAAGTGGAACTTAATGGAAATAGGTTAAGTTAAGGTGCAAGAGCTAGCTAGCAATATGCTTGAGTCATAGGCCAAGCAGCATGTAATTAATATAAGCCTTTTTTGTGATTATTTGGGGATAAGCAGCAGCAGGGCTGTGAGTAGTCTGAACCTTAGTGCTAGCCTGGAAAGGCCAGGCCAGAAACTCTTAATAAAACCATAGTACGTAACTGTTTGAAATTAATAAAGTAATTTAAAACACACACACACACTAAGGAAAAAAATCTGGTTTGACTGTAGAAGGGTTACTTAGCAAAATGTAGTACAAGGTCTGAACCTTAGTGCTAGGCTGGAAAGGCCAGGCCAGAAACTCTTAATAAAACCATAGTAAGTAACTGTTTGAAATTAATAAAGTAATTTAAAACACACACACACGAAGGAAAAAAATCTGGTTTGATTGTAGGAGGGTTACTTAGCAAAATGTAGTACACAATGGAGTACTACTCAGCAGTAAGAAAAAATGATATTCTGAAATTTGCCGGCAAATGGATGGATATGGAAAATATTCTCCTGAGTGAGGTATCACAATCCCAGAAAGAGAAGCAGGGGATGTACTCACTTATTAGTGGACTTTAAAAAGAAATAAAAGAGAGATGTCATTGTATATAAGAACTAAAAGTAGAACATACCTAAATGACACAGTGCCTCACTTCTGCATTGATGGCCGCTGGTGGAGCATGGGTGAGGAAAGACTTCTTTTCTTTACGGGTCTGGCCACAGAGAGTTTAATTATGCTCTAG
>PVIH01004616.1:53629-137169 GCA_004025045.1 Sigmodon hispidus
ACCCAAAAAAAAAAAAAAAAAAAAACCCTTCTAGTTTGACTGTAGAAGGGTTGGTAAGCAGAAGTTTGTGGTGGTCATAGGGCATCCGTGGGTATTAGCTGTGATCTATTGTGCTTTCTTCATCTGTAGCTGAGCCTAACCTGGCTTGAGCTTTAGTTCTATTTTTTGTGTTTCATGCATTTTAGAGAAGAGAAGTTTTATGACTCTATAGGTTTTTTTAGCTATCCTGAGTGTTTTGCTTTTTTTCAGTTTTATTTTTTCCTTATTTATTTTGTATTTATCAAGAAAAACAGTAAATTGAATTTAAAATGCTGATAAGTTAACAATAACTATAAAGAAAATAAAAATCATAAGCATGACTTATCAAGGGTGATAATGTAAATAATTTGCTACACATAAAATTACTTTGTGTTCAGCTTTCCCTCTGTATTTTTTTTACTATCCCTATATATCCTTATTCAAGGTCCCTTCCCCCTTCTGCCACATCAGGTCATTTTTCTTCTCCACAACTCTCCAACCCTTCCCTGGGCAGGCAGGAGACAGTCCCATGGTCCCACTGACCCAATATTGCTTAGTTCAGTCTCCACTCTGGCAGATCCAGTTTTGTGCCCCCTCCAACAGGAGTGAGTCAGGTGTTCCTCTAGGTGGAGTGGGATCTGAAGGGTCAGTCCAGGGTGTTTCTGATCCCAGGCTGTTCAGTGGTTGTGGTTTGCAGCATGGGCATGCTTGGCTTTCTTTCTTGTTTGTTTGTTTAGAGACCACTACTGAGTGAGTACATCCCCTGTTTATCTTTCCTGATACCTCGCTCAGGAGGATATTCTCCAAATCCATCAATTTGGCTGCGAATTTTAGGATATCATTTTTTCTTACTGCTGAGTAGTATTCCATTGTATAAATGTACCACAGTTTGTTAATCCATTCTTCAGTTACGGGACATCTAGGTTGTTTCCAGGTTCTTCCTATTACAAATAATGCTGCTATGAACATAGTTGAGCTAATACCTTTGGAGTGTGAATGTGCCTCTTTAGGGAATTACCCAAAAGTGGTATTGCTGGGTCCTTGGGGAGATTGATTCTCAATTTTCTGAGAAACTGCCATATTGCCTTCCAAAGTAGCTGAACAAGCTTACACTCCCACCAACAATGGAGGAGTGTTCCCCTTGATTTGCATCCTCTCCAACATAGGCTGTCATCTGTGCCTTTTATCTAAGCCAATCTAACAGGTGTTAGGTGGTATCTCAAAGTTGTTTTGATTTGCATTTCTCTGATGGCCAAAAAAGATGAACACTTTTTCAGGTGCCTTTCAGCCATTCGTAATCCCTCTGGTAAAAATTCCCTTTTTAGATCTGAACCCTATTTTTTGATTGGGTTCTTAAAGGTTTTGGGCTCCAGATTCTTGAGCTCTTTATATATCTTAGAGATCAGTCGTCTATCACTTGTAGGGTTGGTGAAAATCTTTTCCCATTCTGTAGGCTGGCGTTTTGTCCTATTGACAGTGTCCTTGGCTTTGCAGAAGCTTCCCAGCTTCAGGAGATCCCACTTATTGATTGTTGGTCTTAGTGCCTGTGCCACTGGTGTTATATTTAGGAAGTGGTCGCCTGTGCCAATTTGAAGAAGTGTATTTCCCACTTTCTTTTCTATCAAGTTCAAAGTGGCTGGGTTTAAGTTGAGGTCTTTGATCTGCTTGGATTTGAGTTTTGTGCAGGGTGACAGGCTTGGATCTATTTGCATTTTTCTACACACTTCCATCCAGCTATGCCAACACCATTTGTGAAGTATACTATCTTTTTTCCATTGAATGTTTTGGGCCTCTTTGTCAAAGATCAGGTGTTCATAGGTTTTTGGGTAAATGTCTGGATCCATTGGTTCACAAGTCTGTTTTTATGCCAGTACCAGGCTGTTTTTATTACTGTAGCTCTATAGTATAACTTGAAGTCAGGGATGGTGATACCTCCTGAGGTTCCTTGGTTGAGTAAAATTATTTCGGCAATCCTGGCTTTCCTGTTATGCCACATGAAATTGAGTATTGTTCTTTCAAGGTCCAAGAACCATTTTGTTGGAATTTTGATGGGCAGTGCATTGAATCTGTAGATTGCCTTTGGTAGAATTGCCATTTTTACTATGTTGATCCTACCAATCCAGGAACATGGGAGAGCTTTCCATTTTCTGATATCCTCTTCAATTTCTTTCTTAAGTGATTTAAAATTTTTGTCAAATAGGTCTGTTGCTTCTTTGTTATATTTACTCCAAGGTATTTATACTATTTGCAGCTAATATGAAGGGTAATGTTTCCCTTATTTCTTTTTCAGCTCTTCTATCTTTAGTGTATAGAAGGGCTACTGATTTCTTTGAGTTTATCTTGTATCCTGCTACATTGCTGAAGGTGTTTATCAGCTGTAGTAATTCCTTGGAAGAAATTTGTGGGTCACTTATGTATACAATCATATCATCTGCAAATAGAGATATCCTCACTTCTTCTTTTCCAATTTGTATCCCCTTAATCTTTTTTCATTCCCTTATTGCTTTAGCTAAAACTTCGAGAACTATATTGAATAGATAAGGGGAGAGAGGACATCTTTGTCTAGTTCCTGGCTTTAGTGGGATTGCTTTGAGTTTTTCTCCATTAAGTTTGATACTGGCTGTTGGCTTCCTGTAAATTGCCTTAATTATATTTAGGTATTCTCCCTGTATTCCTGATCTCTCCAGGGCTTTAATCATAAAGGAGTGTTGGATTTTGTCAAAGGCTTTTTCCGCATCTAAGGATATGATCATGTGGTTTTGGTCCTTTAGTTTGTTAATATGATGGATAACATTTACAGTTTTTTGTATGTTGAACCAGCCCTGCATTTCTGGGATGAAGCATACTTGGTCATGGTGGATGATATCTTTTATGCATTGTTGTATACGGTTTGCCAAAATTTTGTTGAGAATTTTCACATCAATATTCATGAGGGAAATTGTTCTGTAATTCTCCTTCTTTGTTGTGTCTTTGAGTGGCTTGGTTATTAGGGTGATTGTGGCCTCATAAAAGGAATTTGGCAATATTCCTTCAGTTTCTACTGTGTGAAATAATTTGAGGAATAACTGTAGTAGTTCTTCTTTGAATGTCTGGTAGAATTCGGCACTGAAACCATCTGGACCAGGGCTTTTAGTTTTAGGGAGGCTTTTAATGACAGCTTCAATTTCCTTAAGGGTTATAGGCCTGTTTAGGTAATTAATCTGATTAATTTTGTTAGATGGTACTTGTCCAGAAAGCTATTCATTTCTTCTAAGTTTTCCATTGTTGTGGAATATAGATTTTCAAAATTTGATCTGATAATTCTCTGCATTTCCTGGGTGTCTGTTGTTATGTCCCCCTTTCCATTTCTGATTTTGTTGACTTGAACACTCTCTCTCTGTTTTTTGATTAGTTTGGCTAAGGGCTTATCTATCTTGTTTACTTTCTCAAAGAACCAACTCTTAGATTCGTTGATTCTTTATATTGTTCTTTTAGTTTCAATTGTATTGATTTCAGCTCTAAGTTTGATTATTTCCTGCCGTCTACTCCTTCTAGGTGAGTTTGCTTCTAATTGTTCTAAGGCTTTCCGCTGAGCTGTTATTTCTCTAGTGTGGGATTTCTCTAGGTTTTTCATATAGGCATCTAGTGCTATGAATTTTCCTCTTAAGACTGCTTTCATTGTTTCCCACAAGTTTGGATACGTTGTGGATTCATTTTCATTAAATTCTAAGAAGACTTTGATTTCTTTCTTAATTTCTTCCTTGACCCAGAGATGGTTCAGCTGAGTAATATTTAGTTTCCATGAGTTGGTAGGCTTTCTTTGGGTTTTGATGTTGTTGAACTCTAACTTTAGGCCCTGGTGGTCCGATATGTTACAAGGGATTATTTCCGTTTTTTTGTATCTGTTGATATTTGCTTTATGACCAATTATGTGGTCAATTTTGGAGAAAGTTCCATGAGGAGCTGAGAAATATGTATATTCCTTTGCCTTTGGGTGGAAGGTTCTGTAGATATCTATTAAATCCATTTGCATCATAACCTCTTTTAGACTCTTTATATCTCTGTTGAGTCTCTGTCTGGTTGATCTATCTAGGGTTGAACGTGGGTTATTGAAGTCTCTCACTGTTAGGGTGACTATTAGAGTGTACAAATCGATGTGGGATTCGAGCTTTAGCAGTGTTTCTTTTACATAAATAGGTGTCCTTATATTAGGGGCATAAATACTCATGATTGAAATCTCCTCTTGACCAATTTTTCCTGTGATGAATAAGTGGTGACTATCTTGGTCCCTTTTAATTGCTTTTAGCTTAAAGTCTACTTTGTTAGATATTAGTATTGAAACACCCGCTTGTTTCTTAGGACCATTTGACTGAAAAATCTTTTCCCAACCCTTTACTCTAGGCCTGTGTCTGTCTTTGTGGTTGAGGTGTGTTTCTTGCAGGCAACAGAAGGATGTCTTCTGTTGTTGTATCCATCTTGTGTGTTTGTGACATTTTATAAGAGAGTTGAGATCATTGATATTAAGGGAAATTAGTGACCATTGATTCATATTTCCTGTCATTTTTGGTGGTAACTTGTTTGTATTTCCTTTCTCTAGAGTATTCTTCTGTGGAATTTTTGATTGCTTGTGATTTTGTAGGTGTATCTGTGGTCCTTAGGTTGGAGTTTTCCCTCTAATACTCTCTGTAGTGCTGGATTGGTAGATAGATATTCTTTCAGTCTGACTATGTCCTGAAATACCTTGTTTACTCCATCTATGGTGATTGATAATTTTGCAGGGTACAGTATTCTAGTTTGGCAGCCATGCTCTTTTAGGGTCTGTATAAATTCTGACCAAGCCCTTCTAGCTTTCATCGTTTCCATTGAATAGTCAGGTGCTATCCTGTTGGGTCTGCCTTTATATGTGAGTTGGCCCTTTTCTTTTGCAGCTCTTAAAATTTTTTCTTTGTTCTGTATGTTTTGTGGCTTGATTATAATGTGGCGCACTGACTTTTTTGGGGGGGTCATATCTATTTGGTGTTCTGTAAGCTTCTTGTATCTTTATAGGCATTTCCTTCTTCAGGTTAGGAAAGTTTTCTTCTATGATTTTATTGAAAACATTATCTGTGCCTTTGAGCTGGTATTCTTCTCCTTCTTCTATTCCTATTATTCTCAAATTAGGTATTTTCATGGTGTCCCAAATTTCCTGAACATTTTGAGTTATGGCATTTTTAGTTTTACTCTTTTCTTTGACTGATATATCTATTTGAGCTACTGAGTCTTCCATGTCAGAGAGTCTATCTTCCATCTCTTCAGCTCTGTTTGTTATGTTTGTATCTGTGGTTCCAGCTTTTTTCTTCAGATTTTCTATTTCCATCTTTGCCTCATTTCATGCCTTTTTTATTGCTTCTATTTTAGCTTTTAGTTCCTGGCATGTTTCTTTCATAGATTTGTTCATCTCTTCCAATTTTTTGTTTGTATTTTCTTCTATTTCTTTAAGGCTATTTTTCCTATCTCCTTTGAGAGCTTCGATGATCATCAAAAAGGAATTTTTCGTGTTGTTTCCTTCTGTTTCCTCTTCATTGCTCAGTTTAGGTCTTGTATTTGTAGGATTGTCACTTTCTTCTGGAGTTACCTTGTTGTTCTATATATTATTATGTAAGTTTTTGCACTGGCATTTGCCCATGGCTTTAGTGGTTCATGATTAGGTGGCTCCTGGTCAGTTGTGGCACTCGGGCTTGTGTGTCTCCTGTGACCTCTGAGGAAAAGGTCTGCTCAATCACTACTTCTGCGCTGTGCAGGGGACTGAATTTCAAGTCTTCATTCTTTCTCTGTTTGTCCAATTGGAGGCCGGGTGGTGGCCCTGCAAACTCCCTCAGCAGCAGCTGGGGGGACAGTCACAGGCAGAGTTTATCTCTGCCTGCTCCAGATTGTGCTGGGACATACTCTGCAGACAGCACCCGGTCCCGGAACTGGAACCAGACTTGCTTTTTCATATAAATATTGATATTAATTTTCAAAAACCAATTAAAAATAATAATTAAAAAATAAAATTATTGAAATATTCAGTAAAAATAAAAAGAAGTTAATAGTAGTCCTTTTCTTTTTAATCATGTAGAGACTTCATTCATAGTGTCTTAGGATGCAACCATTTATGCATTCAGCAAAAGTTTTGAAATCTCTAGTATATATTGGGATTGGGACTATTCTGGGTATATCCTTTTCTTAAAGAAGAAAATGGGAGGAAAAAACTTCCTAAGATATATGCAGATGTACAGAAAGGATCTATAAGAAAGTATCTCTTCATTTTAAGGCAGAGCTCAGGCCAGGCCTCATTTGAAAGAGGTAAAGGGAGGGATTTCTGTGATGAGGTGTTTCGTTCAATATGGACAGCCATGGTGGATGTATGAAGTAGAGCCACAGGAGATAAAGCATTGGTATAGAAAATCTGGTGGTGAGATAAAATTATTATTTTCCTTATTTTATGGCATTTGAAAAACCACAGCAGGGTAGATTGACATATCTTGTGGTAAGAAGATGAATATTTAGCATCTGGTTCACTCCTTTTCTCCTTAAAAGAGCCAAGCCACATTTCTCTCAGCCCCCACAAGGGTGTTAGATGAAAAATCAATAATTCCAAAACCATACAATCTTGGCAAATCTGGGAAATTTAAAATATCTACAGACATGAAACAAAGGAGAAGAGAATACTCTCAGGTAGGTGGCAAGGAGTGGGGCGTCAGGTTTTTCTTGCATTTCTCTGTCTTTTCTCCTTTATCAATCTTGTTTTGCCATCCAAAAGTATGAATAAGAAATGCTGAGCTTTATTGATTCCAGTTTAAAGGCTGTGTCTTTTTTGGAAAAGGCAATGCAATTGTCACTTTTGATGTTTTCTTTCTATTCATCACAACTCAAAGGCTCTTAGAATGTTAGGAAAGTATGAAGAGCCCTGTGATTTAGTCATAATCTTTGGGTAAAAAGTAAAAAAGAAAGACAGAAAACCAACTTGCTATCCCCTGATAATATTTCCTTGATCCCTCTGTAAGGCTGTATTCTGATTTGGTCTCTCTTGCTGAGATAAAAACACAAAAGCAAATTTGGGGAGGAAGAGATTTATTTGGCTTATGCAATCAAGTCATGATTCATCACTGAGGAAGTAACAAGAATCACAGAGGAATGAATAGTATTGTTGGCTGTTTTTTCTCTTTTGGGGGACCTACTACCCATGTTGCCAAATAAATCATACAGAGAGGCTTATTCTTAATTATAAATGCCTGGCTTTAGCTTGGCTTATTTCTTGCAAGTTTTTCTTAACTTTAAATTATTCCATCTACCTTTTGCCTCTGGACTTTTTACTTTTCTTCTGTATGTCTTTCACTCTTACTCTGTGGCTAGTGGGCTGGCTGGCTGGGTGGGTGGGTGCCTGGGTGGGTGCCTGGGTGGGTGCTTGGGTGGCTGGTGGGTGAATAGCTTACTGACTGGTATTCTCCTCTCCTTGTTCTTTTGCTTTTTCTTCTTTTATTTCCCATATTTTTCCTATTTATTCTCTCTGCATGCCCACCCCATCTGTCCTTTCTTCTGCTTCACTATTAGCCATTTAACTCTTTATTAGCTATCAGATGTTTTAGACAGGCACAGTAACACAACTTCACAAAATTAAACAAATAAACATAAAAGAATGCTACACATTTTTGCATCATTAAACAATGTTCCACAGAATAAAAACAAGGTAACACATGTTAAAATAATACTCTACAGCAGAATTCTGCTTGCTGGCCCATACACTGGGTCATGCTTTGCATATTTTTTCAAAACCCAGGATCACATGCTTAGGAATGTGAGTTGATGCATCAATTCATACTCAAAACAATCTCCTGGAGACATGCCCCAAGTTAATATATTGATATACACCTTCAATAAAAATTCCTTTCCCAGATTGCCTAAGAAAGAAAGTTGAAATCTTATATTGAGTATTTCTTCTAAAATTTAACTCTCAGATACAAACTGGCATCTGTCTCAAGTACAGTAAATGCCATTTTGAACATATAACTCAAGAGATTTAAAAGTAGTAAATGGATATTAGGGGGATAGTTCAGTAGTAGATTATTCACCTTGTAAGCACAAATATCTGGGTTTGGTCTCCAGAATACATGTAAAAATCTGGACATTGTGGCATGTACTTGTCATCTCTGCTCTGGGAATGTAAAGAAAAGAAGATGTGTGGGGATTGCTGGCCAATCAGCCTAGCCTCCTTGGCATGTGCCAGGCCAGCAAGAGACCCTGTTTCAAAATCAAACTACATAGCACCTAAGAAATTTCTGTGGTTGTCTTTTGACCTAAACACACACACTCCCCTCTGCACATCTACCCCAAACACATACACAGAAGCCTTCCATGTTTGCCTTCTACTGAAAATGGACAGTATTTTGAATATATTTTTCATTCCTTTTTAATAGAATGTCTGAGAAAATACTTTGTTTAATTTTTGTGAATCAGAAAAAGCAGAGTTATACTATAATGCCCAATGTCCCAAACTTTCATGTTTTAACTCAGATGTCACCAAACAACATCCTGCATAGCTTCCAGGCCACTGGTACAGTAACACAAATTCATTTTTATCCATAAAGATAGGCAGAGAGAGCCTTTCATTAAGATTAAGAGACTCTTTGGTTTTGTTTTTTTAATGACCCTAAAAATACCAAGACAGAAAGAGAATATGATGATTAATATTTTTGGTAAGTGTTACATACATAATCTAGAATTATCTAGGAGATAAACCTCAGGGCATGCCTATGAGAGATTGTGTAATTTAAATTAACTGCAATAGTAAACCCACCTCAATTATGAACTACAGGCTGGGGTCCTAGAATAAATATAAAGAAAACCTGATAGGAGATAAATTCCTATTGCTGAAGACATCTTACATTTCAGACTCAGGGCCCAGAGGTCCCTGAAGTGGATGTGACTTGAAAACATCCTCCTTAAGAACTAGCATTCATGTTACCAAAAGGCACCACAAAAACTTCTAACAGAAGCAACCAACAGTCCATCCAACTATGATGTCTATGAACCACAACAATAAGCAGCATAGCAGAATAGTGGTATGCCTATCATAGTGGTAACGATTAGCTCTCTAATTTGACTTAAAGCTCTCTGATTAGACTACTAAGCAAGAGAGAAAACATGCGTAGTGCTAGAAAAGCAATTAATTACCCAGAGCTAGTAAGGTCATGAATTTTGGAAGAGAAGCTACAATTTAACTAACTCAATATAATCTACAACAATACTCCCTATTGTGCTTATAAACACAAGTGTCATCCTCACACTTTGTCAAGAGACCTCCTCTTAATAACAGAGACCTTTACAGACAACCATATCCAATTAAAATGCAGAGGTGTAGAGACAATTTTCAGCAGATACTTCTACAAAACAATTTCTGCAACTATGGTTTGGGAATCGTTGTGTAAGAGGGAATAGAAAGATTGTAAGAGCAAGAGAATCAGGCATGTGCTATGAGAGTGTGTCTCCCAGGAATGTCAGACACCGCACCCATAAAGTCTCATCAACATGACTGCGCAAACACAAGCAGAAAGGAAAAAATATGCTAAAGTGGACAAAAGAAAGCCCAAGAGGCTTCAGCCCTACCCAGAAAACTACAGAAAACTGAGGAACGCTGAGAACAGTAGAAATAGCCTTCCCCAGGGAAGAGCACACTAATTGGTTATTTACTACCAAATAATCAGCCGTGAAAATATGCATGTACATAATATATACAAACTGAGAGGTTGAACTCATGGAAGGAGAGTGTGTGTGTGAGTGTGTGTGTGTGTGTGTGTGTGTGTGTGTGTGTGTGTGTGTGTGTAAAGCAGTTAATGAAAAAAGCTGCCGTGAACTTAAAACAAAGAATGAATGCAATGTGACCACCTATCTCAAATACCATGACTTCCCCATCATGGTAGACTACACCCACGTATTGGAAGCTGAGATAATCCCTTCCTCAAATTGTTTATGTAAGGGTATTTTATCAGATCAACAGGACAAATAGCAAACACAGAGAAAATGTGCTAGGTCGCACTCAGGCTTTCATACTTTTCCTTGAAAGTAGCTCACATCTCTTTTCACATTTTGCTGACAAAGCTAAACACATGACTGTGCTTCACATCCCAGTCTGGAAAAACTTGTCTCTCCCAGAACTAGGAAGAGCTTTACCTGAATGCCTTTCTGCCATCTTTACCCTATTTATCCATTCTGGCTTTCTGGCTTATTTGGTTTCTTCTCAGATGACATGACTTCAGAATATGAAGTGAGTGTAATTCAGCTAATGAAAGGGCAGTGACATCTCTGAGTAGCCAAAAATCATTGAGTAGAAAGCTGTTATCCAAAGCCCTGAAATATTATAGTAAAAACTATCCACAGTTTCTACATATTTTCAGCCAACCTCATTCACTACTAATATCTCTACCTATCTCAGAGAAACCTAGACTGTCTTTAAATTTTAGGAGGTAGCATACTGCCTTTTTGTGGACTCAGAAGTCCCAGTTGTGGAAAATGCACACAAACAAGAGTTTTCAAAAAGTTATCTGAAGAGTAAGTCACAAAATTTGTCATTTGTAATTTACAAGAAATAGTCATATTTGTCCCTAGAATCTGTGTGTTTGTCTAGTTCTGTTAAATGTTATTCATGGATCCTTGGGCAGCATGCTCATTTACCAGCCACCTACTCACAGGACATAGCCACCAAAGTCACCAACATTTTCTCCCACCATGACTCCACCCACAAAGAGGACTTGAGTTAAATTGAGCCAGCCAATGTATTGTGCCTTTTTTCTGGCCACGGGGATACTCAGAAGGATGTGAGTCACAATTTTCATCAGTGATTCAATAGGAAACTCCTGATGAAGGTGTCAGGACAAAAGCTCCCCGTGGGTCTGTGGAAGCCATCCTAAACAATTAGATCCTCCAGACAGTCTGAAGAGAGTGTGGGAATTCTGGGAATTGCTTCCCTCCCATTGCTACCGTGAGTCATCCAGATGGCTGCCCTGAGAAGAGGATAGGGTTGAAGGTCCACAGAGAGCTCACCTACAGCAAAGCCCCATACATTATATAAACCATAGATTCATGTTTTATGAATTAGTGCATTTGCTTGTTTTGGTTGCATATTGTTTCTGTTTTGATTTTTCCAGTTTTCTTTGTCATTTGGAACCATTTTTTCTTTCCTAACGTGTGGCTTTATCACACACAAAATGGGCTATACGAAGATAATAATTAAGCTGGGCCAGAAAGTGGTGTTGAGAGGTATACGAAACTTAGGTGATAGCTGAGCCTTCTGTAAGGAAAGCCAAAAGTAGCATGGACCCTAGATTAAATTGCCAGCTCTGTTAAATCTCCCTGGACAGTCAAATAAAATTTTAAGGAAATTTTAATCTATTAAGAAGGGCTTAGTTTGTTTCACAGGTTTTTTTGTGGCTTTTGATTGCAAGAACCTACTCATGACATAAGGAATCTAATAATTCAAAAGGACCATTTAGAATAGATGTATATATTCACTGAATATTTATTTGCACATCTGCCCACAGTACACACATCAAAACGAGGATTGTACTTGCTATCCAGTCACAAAGTTGAAATGATTCACAGCTTCTGTTAATTATTATAATGTATTTTAAAAAGTCTTTCATGTAAGTTATTTAAGAATGAAAAACTGAAGCCAGAAATTACACACAACTATGCTTTAAGGGGGCTATGAATGTTGTCATCACAAAGAAGAGGAACAAAATATAAAATGCAAAGGAAAGTGTAGTATAAAGTTTCTGGCCCAGACTTTTTAGCTTATCCTCAAGGTTCAGACCTGCAGAGCCGCAGGGACACACAGACCCTTGCATTAATTTTATGTTGATTGACCAAGGGACCAGGAATATAGCTTGCTAACTCTTTACCCTTAAACTAACCCATGATTCTTATCCTGTTCAGCCACGCAGCTTGGTATGCTTTCTTAGAGCAGCATTTCAGCTTCTTTCCTCTGCTTCTGCTGGCAAGTCATCTGACTCTCTCTGGCATCTCTCTCTGTTCTTTCTATTCCCAGAGTTTTCTTAGCCTACCCACACTTCCTGTCTGCCTTTGGCCTATCGCGCGCAACCTCGTCCCGCAAGGAAGACATGACACCAGGCTCTTCTTTCAGCAGTTTTATTCAGGAACCTTGAATTCTGACTTCTGATTTACTTATTTACAACAGGGACTGACTGACTTCCTACATCTTCTCTCTCTGCCCCTGGGGAAAACCCGCCCGCAGCCTAAATAGCCTCTGGGCAGCCAACCCCAGTATGCCACGTGGGCACTGCCTATAGGTCCAGGTACGCGGAAGCAAGCCAGATCCTCAGCCTAGCCATATATGGAAATGCTTGTCACTGAGAGTACTCACCATGTGGAAGGTGGAGGGTGGAAGCCAGCACCATCTTTAAGGCACGGCTACACGCAGCTCTCCACATTGGCTAAACAGCATTTTTTACTAAAACAGTAGGTGGGAGAACTATTTACAATGTAACAACATAATCCCACTATAGGAAAGAATTAAAATGAGCTTCACCATTTCTGAACTATGTAAATGGATAGACAGAAATCTGTGTGGCTGGTGGGGACTTCTAGGAGATGAAGAGAAAAGGGAGAAGTGAACAAATTTGATGGGTGAGATATGGACTTCTGATCTGTTCAGTAGGCAATTGATTCCAGCTAATATAAAGACTAATGGTCACCCTGACAAAGCAGAAGCTTACATTTGTGTAAACTCTGTGTATATAGTATGTGTGTGCGTGTATGTTGTGTGTGTGTGTGTGATGGGGAATTGTAAATTCATATATGAGTAGTTGAATGTGGAGTTGAGCAACTGACATATGTCATCCATCAAGCTCCAGGTATCTTTTGAGAGAAGTCCTAACAGCCCAGAACAAGCCAATTCTGCTAGACAGTCTGATCACTGATTCTAATGAATCTGTCTCTTCCTCCCCTGAGTTGAGATATAAGGATGTGCCACCATACCTAGATTTTCTATATAGGAGTTGAAGATAGAATTCAAATCCCCATACTTGTATGGCAAGCACTTTCAGATCCCTGGCATAGACAGCCTGAAAAGATTTTAGTGTAAATATGTTTTTTAAGTATGTTCTTTTTAATGTAGAAAATAATTCTCAAATATGTGAAGGATCATGAAGCCTCATGTTCAGATGATTTCTTCTGAAGGCTAATATGCAATGTTGTCTTATCTGCAGTGGTGGTGATGGTGGTATATGGGTGTGAATAATGGATATGGGTCTCTGTCAACCTGATTAACTTTTATCTGCAATGTACGCCAAGGGAAGATATCACAAAGCACCACTGAAAGTCATGCTTCCTTCCATGCTGTTACAGCCATTGTAAATGAGTCTATAGATGAAGCAGGAGGTTCTTCTGAAAACCTAGTGTAGTCCACATTACAAGTCAAAAAAGCAAAAAACGGGAATAAGGCAATAAAAAGCCCTCACAAAAATCTCTTTCCATACTTAAAAGCACCATAGAGACCATCAAAAACCTAAAAAATGTACCCTCAAAATAAACATAACCATCTTTTCCTGGATGTTTACTATAACCCAACAGAATGGGTCCTTACCTATGAGTGACTAAATAAGAACCACTGGGGCAACCCTAATATTTTGCTAGTATTGTTAAACTCTAAATTTAAACTCTAAACTCTGTAAGGCTTAGTCTGCTGGTAGAGATTTTTCTCCAGGAACTCTGCACCTCAACAGCAAAAGATTATTCAAAGGAATGACCTGATACCTTACCCCTAACAGCTATGACTAGAATAAAAGGCTGAGAACTGTAACACTACTGAATTTACATATGTATGCTCCGTGTGTGTATATGCTCTGTGTGTGTGTGTGTGTGTGTGTGTGTGTGTGTGTGTGTGTGTGTATCCAAATGCTCATGGAGGCCAGCAGAAGGGGACAGATCCCTGGAAATGGAGTGGCAGGCAACCACTAGCTGCCTGCTGTTGGTGCTGAAAACCAAACTCTGGACCTCTGCAAAAGCAGCAAGTCTCTCAACGCTGGAGCCAGCCCCACCTCATGATTTTAAAATAAGTTGGTGCTGCTCCTGGTGAAACCCTTCCCTTCCATTCTTAACATTCTAAAATACTTCTGGGCCAACTCATGCTTCTAACACATAAAATATCAGCCCAATTACCTTAACTTGATACAAAGATATAAGTAAATACTGGACTGTATGTAATAGTCACTCCAGGAATGTTCTCATTGTTTTGTATGTATATCATACATCTTCTTCTATTCCAAACAGCTAGACCTCCTGTGTTATGCTGATCCAGTTTAAATCCATGCTTGTAGATGAGCTTTCCTATGCTCCCATGATGCTGAGAAGGACAGACCAGACAATGGACAGAAACCATGCTTACTGACCTATCTATGCCACTTTCAGTTCCTGACCTTTGACCACCAAATAGGCATAAATGCCTTTTAAGAATATCATGTCTGTTTAAAGGACCATGGATTAATATTAGAAACATAAGATTATTTTTACAAAGAACAATTTTTACAAAGGAAATGCTAATTTTATGGGAGATAAAGCTCATTTAAATTTAAAATTACATATTATACAGAAAAATATACTGGAAGAAAACAGTACAAATGTAAATTATAGCTATCTTTTGGTTGGGGTATTATAAGTGAGTTTAATCTAATTCACACTTTCATTTAAATAGTTATTTTTCTAAAACTTTAAATAATAATAAAGTTTTATACAAGAAAACAAATACAAAGTCCTGCTGGCTTGAGGTTATTCTCTAATATATGTGGTTTTTATTTGGGAACAAATGTTGTATGCTATCATTCATACATGGAAATTCAAATGTTGACCTCAAAGAAGTAAAGAGTTAATAAAAGTTTCCAGAAACTTAGAAGGCAAAAACAGTTCAAGAGATGTGGAATGTGTGATTGGTGGGCTCAAGGATGAAGTTGGATATTGAATTAATTTTCTCTCTTTTGAAGAATAATAAGATAAATATTGTTGATAACTAGAGTATTTCAAATCAACTGATAGAAAGGATTTTTGATGTTTCCAAGGCAAAAGCAAATGACAATTCTGGGAGGGAACTGGTGGATATGCCATTTATTCTGACCTGAAGTCATACATTACATACAAACTTTGCAGGGTGTGTGTGTATATGTATATGTATATATATACATATATATATATGAGTGTTTTACCTCTGTGTGTGTATGTACAACATGGTAGTGCCTGGTGCCTGCAGAAGCTGAAAGACACCAGCAGATCCACTGAGACTTGGATTGTGGAGAGTTGTCAACATTAATATAGTTGCTGGGAACTGAACCTAGAACCTCTGTAAATATAATGCATTCTCTTAAATTCTGAGCTATCTCTTTGTCCCCATATCCATACTTTGAAATTCCATTTTACAACTCTCAAATACAGGCAATTATTGTGTGACCATTAAAAACATAATGCATACTTTTTAAATCTTAGTTTTGAATGATTCTATACCAAGTTTTCTTGGATAAAAGGCATCCAACACATTCACACGTTCTTCTGTGTGCCTTAACACTTCTCTGGGCCACTAATAACACCAAACACAAAGGAAAAGTTTACAGTCCATAAACTCTATTATTTAAAGAGTAATGACAATGGTTTGAAAATATCTGTTCAGTTCAGTACATGTTCTGAATTATTTTATTTATTTTTTTTTTCAAAGAAGTCACACTTTCTATCTTTGTATATCCTTATTCAAGGTCCCTTCCCCCTCCCGCCACATCAGGTCATTCTTTCTTCTCCACAACTCCCCATCCCCTCCCTGGGCAGGCAGCAGACAGTCCCATGGTCCCACTGACCCAATATTGCTTAGTTCATTCTCCACTCCTGGCAGATCCAGCTTTCTCCCCCCTCCCTCAAGAGTGAGTCAGGTGTTCCTCTAGGGGAGTGGGGTCCAAGGAGTCCAGTCAATTGAGTCAAAAAACATGGAAGACTGATTGTAGATGCTTTACTGGTTGAATACTTGCTCACTGGTCATGGCCCTTTAGACTCTCCAGATATCACACAAGAGACAAGACTGAAGGTGTGGCTCCAAGCTGGAGAGCTTTTCTAGCATGAGCAAACACTGGAGTTAATTCTCAGAAGCAAAATATAAACAGGAATTACCAGCCTAACAATAAGAACAAAATAGATTTCTCTGATCTTGTTGCTTCTTCTAGAAGTATAAAAGTAACTAGTCTTGTGATCATCTCACAAAATTGGGCCCATCAAAATTTCATCATGGATGAGGGAGGATTCATGAGGCACTACCACTCCCCAAAAGACTATTGGCAGTTAATTATTGTCACTTTTGTCAGAGGTGAGGCCACAGATAAGTTTCCCTTGCTCCACTGGATAATGTTGCACTTTCACTAAGGTAGAAAACTGGTTAAACTCTCTGGGCCACACACAGAAAAAAAGTCACGGAAGAAGGAGAGTCAATGAGAAGAATGGTGGGATGGGGATTGAGGGAAAGAATGAGGCAAAAGTTAGTAAAAATCATGATGTCAACGTATAAATTGTCAAGATTTTTAAAATATAAGTGAAAAAAAGTGTATACTATTCCTCATTTTCAAAATCCAGGAAGCATTTGGAATTTCAAACTGACATCTGATTTAAAGAATCTTTGGGTTAGTTCTCCCAAAGATATGAAATTGTGATGTCAACTGTGTTTGATGTGTCTGTGTCTCAATAATAAAAGATGATCACTCCTGTCAACTAATGTGGAATGTCTTTCTGTACACCGTGAATATCATTTGTTAATAAAGCAACTGTCTTGGCCTATGGCAGGCATCTTAGAAGTAGGCAGGAAATTGGAGCATGGTTAGGAGAAGGAGGGCAGAGTCATGAAAGACACCATCCAGCTACCCAAGAACTAGCGTGTAAAGTAACAAGGTAAGCCACTGGCCATGTGGCAAGACAAATTAATGGAAATGGGCTGAATATGATGGAAGAACTAGCTAGCAATATACCTGAGCCATATGCTAAACAGCATAAAATTAATGTAAGACTTTGTGTGATTATTTGGCACTAAGCAGCAGTGAGGCTGTGAGTTGGGACTAGGCTGGGCCAGAAACCTCTTACAACAGATGATGCCTCACATTGGGTGCCAGATATTGCAATAAAATTCACTTGCAATATATTGTATAAAGAATAAATAAATACAATTTTAATTAATAAAGACTGTGGACACTCACAATATAATTTGAACCTTACGATTCTTGAAGAGAGGAATTGTCCCATGCTGGCTGCAGATCTGCTCCCCAGAATACAGGAACAAAACAATGGCCGAACTCAGTGTTTCTCAAGTCCCATTTGAATCTAGCCATGCCCCAGTTGGGGTCCTGAACTCAGAAGTTACATGTCTGGGCTTTCCTAAGTAACGCCTGAATCCCACTACAGTCAACCTCCTTTTCCAATGTGGCATCCATCAGAGCAGTGCCAGCCCATACCCTTTCATATATGAAAGAACAGTATATGCAAACTTCATGCCCATCTTAGAAAGATTTCTAAGATTTCTAAACCTTATTTATTTTATTTGTGTCTGTGTCTGTGTGAGTTTCTGGTTGCAATGTGTATGTATTGCCCTCTTCAGCAAGAAGAGGGTGATTGTGAACTAACAGTCTTGAGTATGAATACCAGGACCCCAGTCAGCTGGAAGATCAAGATTTACTTTAATTGCTGAACCAGATCTCTTTGCTTGTACATGCCTTTGTTCCAAGACACAAGGTTTCAGAGATCACAGCAAATGTCCTCTGAAATCTGTTCCCTGCCTATAGCACTACCTTGCTTAAAGATTTTTCTAAATTTCTTTTTATTATTATTATTATTATTATTATTATTATTATTATTATTATGAACAAAGAAGTCACACTTTCTAACCTGGCATATGCTTATTCAAGGTCCCTTCCCCCTCTCAACATATCAGTTCATTCTCTCTTCTCCACAACTCCCCATCCCCTCCCTGGACAGGTGGCAGGCAGTCCCAAGGTCCCACTGTCCCAATATTGCTTAGTTCAGTCTCCACTCCTGGCAGATCCAGTTTTTTATCCCCAACCTCAAGACTGAGTCAGGTGTTCCTCTAGGGGGAGTGGGATCCAAGGAGTCAGTCCAAGGTGTTTGTGATCCCAAGCTGTTCAGTGGTTGTGGTTTGCAGCTTGGACATGCTTTGCTTTTTGTTTATAGTCCACTAATGAGTGAGGACATCTCCTCTTTATCTTTCTGGGATTGTGATACCTCGCTTAGGAGGATATTCTCCATAACCATCAATTTGCCTGCAATTTTAGGATATCATTTTTTCTTACTGCTGAGTAGTACTCCATTGTATAGATGTAACACAGTTTGTTAATCCATTCTTCAGTTGAGGGACATCTAGGTTGTTTCCAGGTTCTTGCTATTACAAATAATGCTGCTATAAACATAGTTGAGCTAATGCCTTTGGAGTGTGACTGTGCATCTTTCGGGTATACACCCAGATTTTTTGATACTTATGTCTTAGTTACTGTTCTATTGCTGAGAAGAGACATCACGGCCAAGGCAACTCATAAAATGAACGCATTTAATTAAGGGCTTGTTTACAGTTTTAGAGGTTTAGTTCATGATCATCATGGAAACAGACAGGCATTACATCATGGTCTACAAGCAGCAAGCAAAAGAAGAGAGACTGGGCCTGGCATGGGTTTTTGAAAACCTAAAAATTACCCCCCTATGACACACATATTTCAACAAGGCCACACCTCCTAATTCTCAAATAATTCCACTCCCAGTTGACCAAGTATTGAAATATATGAATGTATAGGGTCACTCATTCAAATCACTACAGCTGCCTAGAAATAACCTTATCTTTGACCTGCAAGGAATGTTAGCTATGAAAGCTAAAGATATATTGTCTTATTATCACTCCAAGTCTATACCTTGCTAGTCCCTTGCTAGGTGTCCTGCATATCATGGTGTTTTTATTTTCTTTGTCTTACAGTTAGCAACAAAGAAACTGCAGTTAAAATCTAGCTTCTTGTTAACACTTGCTCCTGTGGCCTCTAGGTCTAAAAGTAGTATCTGTTATGTGCCATTGGAATGGTATCAACCAGTGACCACTGCCAGTTCTCTTTTGGATTCTAACATTTTGGGGTGCAGAGTCTCTCTACAGAGAACTGTAATGAATCCTGGGGCTTACGATGTAAATCAGGCTGGCCTTGCACATACAGAGATCACCTGTCCCTGTCTTCTGAGTCATGATATTAAAGGCATGTGCCACCTCACCTATCTAAATTTATTTAAATTTTTGTTCCTATGTGATGCAAACAACCATTTGTTCACTCTAGATAGGGTACCAACAACACACCTGAAAACTGAGTCTATTCAAGTTATCTGAAGAACAAATAAGTTTATTGGAGTTACTTAGTTATATGACTCCATAGCAGCTACATTACTGAAAAGGCTAACCAGCATAAGTGAGCATTCTAGAAAGCTACATCCCCTTGCAAAGCTCATTATCCAATCTCCAGGCAGCACCAGTAAAAAGTCTCCTACCCCATAATACACCCTGGAGGGACCTCATAAATGTTGTAAACTTACTTTGTTCTGTAAACCTTATGAATTTTTTTACCATTCTGAGTCTGATGAACTTTCTCTGTCTTTCTCTTTCCTCCTCCCTGCTCTATTCTTCCTCCCAAAAATGAGCACTATTTTGGTTCAGAAGAAACACACACACACAAAACACGTTGTCTCAGATATAAGATTTATCCCACTGGCTTAAGACAACTATTGTGTGAACCCTACCGTATATGGAGATGTATTTGCCAATCTAGCCAGTTCAACTCATCCCATTTTGTCCCTTCTGTTTGGAGACTTGAAAACTACTCCCCATGATCCATACCTCCACCCATAAATTAACTATTTCTTCACCAAATAAAACTTTGTGTCTCTCTTCTTTCTCCTTTGACCAGCAATATATGCACAAAAATTTCTGAGTTACATAGATTTTATAAAACAGATAAGAATTTTGTGCCTTTTCCTTGTCAAACACAATAATGTTCACAAGCCGAAAGCTAAAGTCTGATTGATGAAGTCATCTTTTTGGTGATGAAGACAGTATATCAGTCATTATTCTATTGCTGTGATGAGACATCATGGCCAAGGCAACTCTTACAAAGGGAAGCATTTAATTGAGGGTTTGCTTGCAGCTTGGTCCATTATCACTATGGTAGAGAATATATCAGGAGGCATGATGGGCATGGTACTTTAGAAGTAGTTAATAGCTACATCCAGATCCACTGGCAGCAGGAAGAGGGTGGCATTGCACATACTTAGGGCTTTCAAAACCTCAGAGCCCACCCTGAGTGACATACTTCATCAAGGCCACATCTACTCCAAAAAAACCACATCTGCTAATCCTTATAATCCATTCAAATAGTACAACTGCCTGCTGACTACATATACAAATATATGAGCCTGTTGGGAGAATTCTTATCCAAACTCCCATAGATGACTACAGAATGTAAAGAGATTTTTCACCAGAGAGTAAATGTCTTGACTAATGAAATTCAGAGAGACATAAACAGGCATCACATTATAATAATTCCTGATTAAAATTCCAGAAAAGAGGCATGGGAGCAGATTCTAGATCCCTGTGCCCTTTAGTACAACTCACTGATTATGTCTGAGCTGGGTTGCTATAGCACTGACTTGCTGCCGCGCTGATACATATTAACAGCTAACAGAGAGTTATTTTTAATTTTGGCTCCTCTTAGGAACTTCTCATTCATACCAGACCTTGAAAACTGCAATTCTGGGGAAGGAACTGTAAATGCTAAGGGACAGGCAAATGTTAGCTAATGAAGAAAGCTACTGTTAAAGTCTCTTTTGTTATCCGTTGAATTCTTTTTCAGGCTTCTAAAGAAATTTCTACCACTGCAGAATCTAACCACAAATGCAAAAGTACTTCATTGGAATCTTCTTTTTTTCAATATTTTCCTTTAAAGACAATTAATTTTTTAAAAGAAAAAGTTCTATTGAAATGTTATTAAAGAAAATTGTAAATGAAAGTCACTTTTTAGATATACTCTAAAGTCAAATGCCTATCAGGATATAGCAAAGTCTGGGTAACCCTGTTTCCTCTGAAACACCGACTGTCATCATAATGAAATGCCAAGAGTTAATGTAAGCATTCTTTCCATCTTAGAATGATTCCAGGAAATTAAACCAATCATCTGCAACCAAATCAGCTTCAACAGCATGTCTTGCCTTACAAAGAATGCTAATTTACAAGAACCAATCCTGAGAAAGGTCAAAAAATAGTTCATCCTTTATGCTGCAGAAGCTGTTCTGTGACTCCTGTCACCTGAATGCCATATCAATGTGAGTGGTCTTGTATGTATGCATGGATATGTGTGTCTATGTGTATATGTGTGTGCATAAGTGTATGTCTGTATCTAAGTGTGCATGTGTGTATTTATGCTTACATGGGTGAGTCTTTGTGTACATGTGTGTCTATGTGTGTGCATACATGTGTGTCCATTTCTATATTTGCATATATATTTACAAATATTGTGTGTATGTATACATAAATACATACACACAATATTTGTGTGTGTGTGTGTGTGTATTTAGCTGCAGGTCAACTTCTTCAGTCTCTTCCTCAGATTCTTTCTCTTATTTTTGGAGACAGTCTCTCAGCAAACCTGGATTTCACCAATTTGGCAAGACTAGCTAGTCATTGAGCTTACAAGGATCCTCCCATCTCTGCCTCTTCAGTTTGAAGATTACAGGCATATGTCACTATATCTGGCTCTTATGTGGAGGAGAGTAAGCATCTGAAATCAAGTCCCAATGCTTGAACCAAAAGTTCTTATTGATTGTGCCATCTCCCCAACCTCAAATGCTAAGTTGATGCCTTTCATTTGGCTGACTTGTTCCTTTGTCCATCAATGGATCTGCATCTTTTTATCAGGTTGGTCTGATTTTATTTGTGATAGTTTGAGGAAGATGTTGCTTACTACAACAGGAGAATTACTTGTAATTGTAGGGTGGGGTGTAAATCACATGAATAGCTTTGCAGTGGTTGTAATACTTAACTTGAATTCAGTCCAACTAATTCCTGCCCGGGATATTTATTTCTTTGGGAACATGATAAATATCGATAGATGTGTGTTTATTGAGCACCCCTGTGAGTAGAGCAATGGAGTTGGGATAGTTAGGGAAAGACAAATGTCATGTTAGTAAATGGAGATGAATACAAAGATCATGGTGAATTGTGTTAGATAGAGATACAGCAGGACTTTTGTGAATGTGAGGAAATGAACAAGGCCAGTTTTATAAAGATAATTTTGATATCCAGTGACCAGTCTTGGACAAATTGGGGTTACACACAAAGAAACAGAAAACTACAATAATAATACTGTGACCTAAATCAAAGAAGTACATTTATCTGCAATACTATACCTGCTGTGAAAACCATTTAACCTCTAGTCAAATTTTAAGAGCACTTTTGTAAAAGTAGGTCACATGGTTCAATATCCACCTTTACTTCTTTCTGAAGCATCCAATCTGCCCAACCTATGTTTACAGACCTCAATGCAGAAAAACATCCAAGCATCATAAGAACCAAAATCAAAACGGAAAAAAACACCCAGCACTCTACTAAAAAAAAAGAAAGAAAGAAAGAAAAAGAAGAAGCATTCGTTTTTCCAGAAAGCAATGGGCCCAATTCCCTTAACACAATGAATATAGCCCATGACTTTAACAAGTCAAGAAGAAAAATTCAGTGTCCCCTCAGTTTTTTGTAACTTTAAATAATTACAAAACAAAAATATGCCTTTGATATGTTAAATAACAACAGAACATGGAAGAACAATTAAAAAAGTATTTTAGAGTGACAGACCTGACTTTCCCCTTTGAAGTCAAAAGAAGCACAGAGAATGACCTAAATGCCACAGTATATTATAGTAATGTTCTAGAGCTTAAGATAGAGTATGTGCACAACACTCTGAGGTTCATCCCAGACAAGACATAAATCAGGATTGGTGGTACAAATCTATAAGACCAGCACCTCAGTAAAGGAAATTTTGATGTTCAGAGGTCCTCCTCTGCTATACAGTAAGTTTAAGGCCAGCCTGGGCTGCATGAGATACCATCTGAAAATCAGTAAGTATGTATTTTACATGTATTTAATTAATGACAAAATCAGTAGCCATGTTGACTGACTAAAGGTAAAAGTAGCACTGTTTTAAACATGTCTATCTTGAATACTCATTCCACAATCATGGGACAAATCCTGAAATCTGTAAGTATTGTGGAGGAGGTAACTGTTCATAAAATAAAGGTGAAAAAATAGACAAAAATCAGATGCACATAAATCAGCAATTTTAAGTTCTAACCAGTATGGTTTTCAGTAAACTCAATATGCTTAAAAAATAGACATTATTTGTAAGTGTAACAAATTAAGGCTGTACTGTGTGTGTTTCTAGGGTGTAGCATGGGCATACACAAAGCTAAGTCATGTTTCTAAACCCACTTGTTAAATGACACCTCATCAATTACATCCGATCTTATCCTGGTCTTGGGGCGTCACTCTTGTTGATGATAGAAACTCTGTAAAAAACTTGTTCATTAGCATTAGGAAACTGACCTATCTTAAATCTACTATACACTCCATATTTGAAGGTTTTCTTTAAGTAGACCTTGTTTGTATATTGACTGTGTCATCCCTATTTCCTGACCTTCCTTTTTTATGCTCTCCCAACTTCCCTAGTCCTATTTGTCCCCTTAGGTAGTTTTATTTTTTCTCATGATATATATAGTACTATATACATACATACATATATGCAAGATTTTGTGCATCAGCATAATCTAAGAACAACAATGAAATAAAACATAAATGTGTTTTTTTGGTACTAGTTTAATTCACTTAATATGACTTATGGCAAATACTCAAAATGTAATCTTTTCAGAGCCATTTCTTTTTCTTTCATGGGGCTTTTTCCTCTGACTCCCCTCCTCTTGAATATTTGTTTAGTTTTGTTTTGTTTTGCTTTGAATTTTCAAAACATGGTTTCTCTGTGTAGCTCTGGCTGTCTTGGAACTCACTCTATAGGAAAGGATGGCCTCAAACTCAGAGATCCCGATGCCTGTGACTCCTGAGTGCTGAGACTAAAGGTGTGCCATCTCTCCAGCCCTTCTGTATCCCTTTCTTTAGAAGACATCTGGATGCATGGAGTCTGCACTGGGCCTGCCTATGGCTAGAGATAGTTTGTCCTTCTATGAATGTTGATGGGTCTGCATCCTATGATGTTTGCTCTGGTCTTTAATGACTTGTACTAGAACCTCTTATGTACAGCTAAACTCTGCTACCTCTCTCTTTACAGTGTCTCTCATTATGCCTTCTAATTTCTGTGGCACACCTTCAAAGACATATAACCAAGGGTTTATCAAGCATCTCTCTGTGAAGAAAAGCTTTATCTCAGTAGAAAAGTGTGCATTATCTACATTCCAGAACTCCCATATTGTCTATCTATCTGCATAGAGGCTGATACCAATATAATGTAACTTGCGTGTATACATATGTGTATCAATCCTGTACCATCTAGTGGAAAGACAATCAAGGATGACTCAGATAGATAGCCATCTGTTTTATGCAAGATCTTATATGGTAGCTATCCCCTCTCAGTTAAAGAGTTTGCCTTAATTGTTCTAACATTAATAAAAATTTAAGAGTAAGAATTTGAGATAAAAACCTGCTAAATCCAAAGAAGAATGATTGCTTGACCCTACATTCCACATTTTCCCTTCTTAAAGCCCCTAATCTTTTCCAAGCCCTTTTTTCCTCTCTGTGTCTCTCTACCTTCTTCGAGTCAGCCAGAAATCTCTATGATCCATTACAGCTTAGACGAATATGGTATCCTCCCTTTGAACCAGGTCCACCTATATTAGTGGTCTCCTTGCAACATCCAGTCATTCATTTTGCATCATTCTCTAATGGAAAATCCAGTTTTATTTTTATTTTCACTTTCACTTCAATATTGCTGCCTTATAATTTTGCCTGTTCTTTGAATTAAGTTTTGAGTCAGTTTAAACATCTTAATTCCCTTGTTAGGTATGGACTTATAACTCACTTCACAAAATTGTGTGTATCATATGTGTAGGTGCTTGTGTGTTAAAGGGGCTTATCTATGAATGTGTGTGCACATGAGTGTGGAGAGCAGAAGTTGATTTCTGCTGTCTTTTATAGTTGTTTTATGCCTATGCCTGATTCCCTTGATAGGGAGTCTCTCCTTCAACCTGGAGCTCACCATTTGGGATAGACTGGTTGGCCAGCATCTTTAGGAATTTACCTGTGTATGCCATACCTCTAGCACTAGGGTTACCCATGCATACCACCACACCTGGTTTTAGGACTAGAGGTTTGAACATGGGTCTTCATGCTTGCACAGCAGGTGCTTTTCCAACTAAGTCATCTCATAGCCCCTATGCTCACTTTTTATCTCTATACAGAAGCCACTATTTTATAATGACACATTGAAAAGTATAGTTTAACACCATTTCAATATCATTTGCCATTCTCCCTTGACATTTCAAAGACAGGACCACCAACACTGAAGGCTCACAGCTGAATTCATCCTGCAGAGGAGCTCTGTAAGACTTGTGTGTTATTCTGACCTGGAAGATCTGTAGAGGGCTCATGGAGACATGAATTATGTGAATTCTCCACTAAATTTTGTGTTACTATTAACTCTAGTGACCAATATACCCATTGGTTGGACTTGGCTTATCTTAACAGAGTTCATCATCTAGCAGATAAAAAAAAAATTCACATGAACATGACCTGCAAGACAGACCACAAAATAAATTTTTTGGCTAACAGGAACTAGATGGTAAAAGTTCCATGTCACTGACAATATGATGGATTAAATTATGCAACCAAGAGAGCATTGGCTCCCCAAACCTGAGAGTTGTTGATGTCCTCAAGGCGGTTTACTCTTTTCATGGCAGCACAGTACATCATAAAAGGGATAGGATTTATTGTCCAAAGAAAGGTGATCAGAATTTCTATCCAACAATCTGTCAAAAGGGCTTCCTTATTGAATAGAACTCTGCCATGTCCTGACCCATGGTAAGTAACAGAGAGGCCCTGAGGTAATAAATTAATCCTTTCTAATCAGCTTAGAAAACATAGCTCTACTACCTCCTTTGGAAAGATGAATATTAAGATGTAAACTTGCCTGCTATAAAACACCCTTTGCCTTCAGAGGTGATTTCCTGCACCAAATACTAGATCTAAGTGGATCTCAAAGATCACAGCATCTGATGGGTTTAAGTTAGGAAGATGCGAAAATCTATCATTCAAAGAACAGTGGTCAATATATCTGGGCATATAATGAAGTCACTGAGGACCCAAATGTGACAATTGGGTTTTACTGAATAGAAGCAGAAATTTAACTACCCACCCACTGTACTGAAAGTGAGTCCTTACCAAATTGGTTTGGGAGTAGTTTAGAGCCCTACATACCTGAGAAAAGTTTCAAAGACGTTGTCAATGTGTACTGGGAAGGGTGTTCTGGTAGCATGTGTTAGGGACTATTTGGAATGACAAAATTCCATTGGACCTAGCAGAACACTGGCAAAATAAAAAAGCTGCAGAAACTAATGTTTAAAAAAAAAAGAACAAAAAAAACCCTAACATTTGGGTTGTTGATAGAGCTATGATCATAAAACAAAGAAAGGCATAGTTAAAGGTTAATTCCTATTTGCTGGCAGAGCTGGTGACTGTCAGCTCCCTCTATTAGGTTTATAACTTTTATTACTATATTCTTATCTTATTCCTATATTCCTATCTTATTCCTATCTTCTCATCCCTGGACCCTTCACACAGCACCGTGCTTCCCACCATGACGACAATGTAAGCACTACAGTTAAATGTTTTTCCTTTATGAGAGTTGCTGTGGCCATGGTGTCTCCTCACAGCAATAGAAACCCTGACTAAGACTGATAGAAGGGACTCGGGTATTGTTGTAATATGCTGGACCAAGTTTTTGTTTGGAATAATATGCACTTTGGCAGTTTGGGTCAGGAAAGCAGTAGAATGCTTTAAGCACTGCTGAATGAACTGATCATATTAATAGGCTTGGAAATACAGTGGTGCTGAGTGTGACTTGAACTGTGGGGGCCTGGATCAAGAGGAGTCAGAGACAGCAGAAATTTCCAAACAGCCTAGTATAAGTTCTGTTGTGTGGTTACTTGTAGTGGAGAGCAGTCATCATCACCCTGACCTAGAGGCATGGCCTTTAGGGCTTGAGGTCCCAATGTTCCAGGCTTGGCCAGAGGGCCAATTTAAGAATGGGTGTACACCTGATGTCTTCCTGTTTCTCTCAAGCTCTTGGATGGAGGTCCTAACCCACTGAGCCTCAGCTTCAGCCTTATGGACCAGTGCAGCTTTCCAGGAATCACAAGACTATTTAATCTCTTGTATCAGTGAATGTTTTCCTATAAATATTAAGCTTTTTTAATCAGTTGCCAATGATTATTAATACCAATAATAGTTACTAGTGTTAACTCAGATGAAGATTTATAATAAAAAGGAGCAAGCAAAGCAAATAAAAATACAATATGTACAGATTTAGAAAAGGGGCACTGTGGTGAAATGTTCTCTGTATGCTGTAAATAAAGTAACTGGTTTGGCCTATGTGGAGCACTGTAGAAGTTGGGTGGAGAATCAGAGAACAGACAGGTAGAAGGAGGGTGGAGTTAGTCAGTCTCCATCCAACCCCGGAAAACGACAGACATGTAAGGAGTCCAGATGAGCCGCAGGCCGGGCCACGTGGTAGACAGATTAATAGAAATGGGTTGATTTAAGATGAAAGAGCTAGCTAGTAATGTGCTTGAGACATGGGCCAAACAGTATGAAGTTAATAAGTGTCTGATTCATTTCTTTGGGGGATAAAAGCTGCTGCAGGCCAGGTCCGAACCTCTGGCTCAAATGGGCCCGGGAAACTTTTTACAACAGGGCACCAGGAAGCAGAACTAAGCTAAATCTGCTGTTCAAGGGGATAAACAGATTAAGAAATAGATCAGGGCAAGATCTGATCCACCTAAACTTTCAACTTGTGAAAAGGAATTCAGAAAGATCTTAGGGCCAGGTGTGGTGCTGTACACCTTTAATACCAGCACTGGGGAGCACCTGGTGGATGGCTGAATTTGAGGCCAGCATGGTCTACAGATCCAGTCTTAGAACAGCCAATCCTAGACAGTGTAGGACAGAAAGCTGGTGAAGATATCATTGAACAAGGAGGGCATGTTCCAGTCCCAGCAAGCAGCAGAACTTGGCAGCTTCATCCACTTGGTTCTGGCTTTACAGTCAAGAAGCAACTAAGAAAAGTCACTGTGGCCAAATATATGTCAAGGGTATCCCTGAATGGAGGTCCAAAGAGGCCATTATATGAAGCTGTAAAGCTGAAGCCTAAATTGTCTTAGAGACACCAAGATGTTACAGAAGCCAGAGCCTTAGGATACCTGCCAAAGAAAGCTGCTAACAGAGAGTGGAATCAACCCAGAAGAAAAAAGTATGTTATATTTAAAAAGCTGAAAGAATTTCGAGATCTGATGAGCATTTCAACATCAGATATGGAAATTCAAACTCTAAGTTTGCCTATCTAGTTTTCAGTGTTACTTTGGTCCAGGATTTCCTTACTATGCTCCCTTCCCTATGTTTTGGAATGGTAATGTATATCCTATGCCATTATATGTTGGAAGTATGTGACCTGATTTTTTTTTAAAAATCTTATAAGGGATTACACTTAAGAGATTACATGAATCTCAAAAGAGACCTAGAACTTAGAACTTTTAAAAATTGTTGTGACTGTGATATACTGGGAACTTTAGAAGATGGACTGAATGCATTTTTACATTATGGTATAGGTACATGCCTTCGGGGGCCAGGGGTTGAAATGTGGTGTTTTAAAAGAAAATGGCCCCCAAAGAGCATAGAATACTAGTAAGTGTGTCACTGAGCACCAAGATTGACTTTGAGGTCTAATATATGCTCAAGCCATGCCCAATATAGACAAATTAATTCCTATTGTCTAAAAGATGTAGAACACGCAGCTATTTCCTCAGCCCCAACTCTGCCTGCAGGCCATTATGCTGCACCATGATGACAATGGACCAAACCTCAGAAACTGTAAGTCTCACAATTAAATGTGTTTTTTTCTTTATAAAAGTTGCCATGGTCATGGCATCTCTTCTCAGCAATAGAAACCCCAACATAGAAAAAAAAATCAAATGCTTTTAATTGCTGAGCCATTTGTCCAACACATTTCCCGACGTTTTTATTATTACAAAATAGGTCTGGGAAAGTGTCTCAGTAGATAAAGTATTTGCTGAGTGAGCATGAGGATGCAAGTTTAGCTCTCCAGCATCCACATAAACATCAAGGCACATCACAGGCATGTTTATGACCACAGTACCATGATGTGCGGATGTTAGACAATCACTGAACCTTGCTGCCCACCAGATTCACTCCAGGACCTGTCTCAGGACACAAAGGGAGAGTGACAGAGTAAGACATATGACATCCTCTTCTGAACTCAATATGCATGCATGTGAGCATACATAACCCAACCACAAACACACAAACTTTTAAAAATAGAGTTAGTTTTGTCCTATGTTGAATTAAGACAGGTTTCTATCTGAGATCATTATACATCTTCTAGGTTCAGGTCTGGTGACATGACTCAGCTGGTAAAGGCACTTGCTGCCAAGTCTAATAACCTTAGTTCAAACCCTGGAACCTACTTGGGAAAACAACTTAATCTACTACAAATAAAGGTATCCTCTGACCTCCGGAAATATATCATGGCATGTATGTACCCAAACACAAAAACACACACATATAAAATAAGTAACAATACAATGAAGAGTTTTAATAACATCTTCTAGGCTCAGATGAAGGGTCAGGAGACAAGAAGTACCTAGACAGGCTCCATGGGACCAGGGCAGAAGTTCTACCTCATGAAGCCTTGGGCAGAAGTTCATCTCAGAGAAAACTGAAGCAGACATTGTCTCTCTGTTGACAATTTCTTCTACACTTTTTTTTGTGGCAGAACCAGACCTGGTAGGACAACTCCCCATGTCCACTGAGAACATTGGTTCTCAACTTCATACTTCATAATTGTAATTTTACTTACTATTATAAATCATAATGTTAGTATCTCATATGCAGGATATGAGGTATGTGACCTTCAATGGGATCACAACTCATAGTTTGAGAATTTCTGACCTAAAATAAGTCATACTTTCAGAGTGGTGTTAGGTTTTCATCCCTCTGCTGTCCCCCAATGAGCTAGCAAAGTCAGCTAGTGGACCACTGACCCTTTGTTCCACTAAACATTCTTCATAATGTGCTATGACAAGCTGTATAATCTGCATTTCCAGGATGAATGTGCCACTGATATTATATGTGCCAAGAAAAAAAAATGTTGAAAAACGCAGGCATATCCAGAGCTTGACCAGAACACATGACAATAAAAACATATCAGAGGCAATAAGAAGGAAGTCACATCGCGGGAAACTAGAGTGCCTTACTGTGGTGCTTGGGGCTGAATCTAGAGTCCTTCTTCTTTACTCCATCCATTCAATATATGCTGTGAGAAAGAGTAACAAAAATTCAAGGTAAGGACAGAGAGGAAAGAAAAAGCTTATCATGGCAAAAGATCACACAGTAAAATCTCTTCCTTGTGTTAAGTCAATCCTTTGGCCATAAAAGTGGATGTCTGGTGAGAACGGAAGACACTGTTAAACTGTGCCATTAAAGCAGAGATAAAATTGTCAGAGCCTTAATTTTGCCTATTAAATAAGAGGGAAGTGTTTCTTGAAAAGCTTTAGCTAAGTTTATAAGACTGTTAAAAAGTAAGGAGGAGGGCTGGAGAGTACACACTGCTCTTCTCAGGGACCAAGACTTCAGTTGCCAGAACCCATGTGAAGCAGCTCACAACTACCTGCAACTGTAGGTCCAAGGGATCTAGTGCCCTACTCAGGCCTAGAGTATGGAAATTCAAACTCTGTCATTGCATTCATGTACACACAAACACCACACATACACACATCACACACATGCATACATACACACATGCACACACATACATACACACACCACATAAATTTTTAAACCTGAAAGAATATAAGCATAAGGAAAATGATCAGTAAATAAATATTTTTTATTTAATAAATATATCCACATTCGTGAGCTAGGGAGCCTAATACAGTAATGAGAAAACACAGAATCAACCATTTAAAGCTTGTGGTGTAGTGGAAGAAACAGACATAAAATAAGCATTCCTATAAATCACTGTGACAGAAACTAGATTATGTAAGATAAAAAGAATAACAGTTATGGCTAAGGAGATGATTCAGGTAAGTAGTTTGTTACCAAACTTGGCTATATGAGTTGGATACCCAGAGTCCACATAGTAGAAGAGAATGCAAGCTGTTTCCTAAGCTCCACATGTCAGCTGTGGGACACACACACACACACACACACACACACACACACACACACAATTTTGTCCCTACAGTCGCCTTAACCAGTATTACTTTTATTCCAACTTTCACAGATAGAAATCCTGAAATACAGAGAGGTTAAGCACTTGGCCCAAGGTTGAAAGGCTAATAAACTATAAATCCAGCTTAAATTCACCCTGCCCCCAGAGTTTATAAGGCTGACTGGGGACTGATCTGAGGGAGTGTGGCTGGGAGACTAACTCAGCAAGTGCTGGAAGCTTTAAAAAAAAATAAAAAATAAAAGTGGCAGTGAGCAGTGTTCTTTAAAGCTGAGACAAGAAGAAATGGTAGAACTTCTCTAAGAACATCAGAGAGCCGGGATGCTCCAGGACAAGGGAGAGATAATTATACAACTGGCTGCAGTCTGTGGGACAGAGACAAGTCCCCAGGGGAGAGTGAGGCAGTAAGGTCATGGGAGGCTGACAAAGACACTGAAATCGCATACAAAAATATCCACAAAACAGTTTTAATCTTATATTAAGGCAAAAAAAAAAAAGAATCAGCAGAACAATTACCCAGCCCCTATAAAATTCTAAGCTGCTCATCCCAATCGGGTTAAGATTAATAAATTGCAATTTAAAACCTCCAGTGTTCTGTTTAGTCTCTTGTGCCACTGTACTTAAGGCTATTTCCCTCTTTTTATTCTATTGGGTTCAGTGTGTCTGGTTTTATGCTGAGGTCTTTCATCCACTTGGACCTGACTTTTGTGCAGGGTGATAGATATGGGTCTATTTACATTTTTCTACATATATCCAGTTGGACCAGCACCATGCTATTGAAGATGCCTTTTTTCCATTTCTGTTTCTGACTTTCTGATTTCTGATCAAAAATCAGGTGTCTAAGGTATGTGGATTTATGTTTCAGTCTTCACTTGATTCCAATAATCAACATGTCAATTTTCCAATACCATGTGATTTTTATTACTATTGCTCTGTTGTACAGCTTGAAATCACAGAAAGAAGTATCTCCAGAAGTTCTTTTTTGTACAGGATTGTTTTAGCTATACTGTTTTTCCATATAAAGTTGAGTATTATTCTTTCAAGATCTGTAAAATATTTTGCTGGAATTTTGGAGGTTGAGTTGAATCTGTAGATTGCTTTTAGTAACACTGCCATTTTTACTATGTTAATTCAATTGACCCATGAGTATGGGAGGCCTTTACACCTTCTGATATCTCCAATTTCTTCCTTCCAAGACTTGACTTTTTTTTTTATCATAGGTTGATTAGAGTTATCCCAGAATATTTTATATTCTTTCTGGCTATTGTGAAGAGTGTTGTTTTCCTGATTTCTTTTCCAATTTATTTGCCATTTGTATATAGAAAGACTACTAATTTTTTTAGTTAATCTTATATTTTCCCTCTTCATTGAAAGTGTTTATCAGCTGAAAGAGTTTTCTGGTAGAATTTTGAGGGTCGCTTATGTTTAATATCATATCTCCTGCAAATAGTGATACTTTGACTTCTTTTCCAGTTTGTATCCCCTTGATCTCCTCTAGCTGTCTTATTGCTATAGCTAGAACTTCAAGTACTATATTCAATATATAGGGACAGTGGATAGTCTTATATTATTTCTGAGTTTAGTGGAATTTCTTTGAATTTCTCCTCCATTTTAATTTGATATTGGGTATCATCTTGTTGCAACTTCCCTTTATTATATTTAGGTATGTTTCTTTTGTCCAGAATCTCTCAAAGATCTCTATAATAAAGGGGTGTTGAACTTTTGTCAAAGGCTTTTTTAGCATCTAATGAAATGATGATTTATTTTTCTTTCAATTTGTTTATGTGGTGGATTACATTGACTGATTTTATTATGCTGAATCATCTCTGCATCTCTCGGATGAAGCCTACTTGATCATGGTGGATGATCTTTTTGATGAGTTCTTGGATTCAGTTTAGGAGTGTTTTTTTCTAGCAATGTTTCTAAGGCATATTGTTAGAACTGAGACAACACAGACACAAAACCTGTGAGCCACAAACTGTCCTGCTCACCTGCAAGATGTGCTAGAACAATACTGGCTCAGAACTTGTATGAGTGTCCAACCATGACTGGCCTAACTTGAGGTCCACACCGAGAGAGGGAACCCATTCCCTACAATGCCCGGATTTCCAGGAACCTAAGGTTAGATGGCTCTGAGACATATGGTAAAACTAAACACAACTAGCCAAAAACAAACAAACAAGAAAGTCAATGTAATTATTTCTAATGGTATTCTACAATACTCAAAGATCAGTGCCTAGCCCAATTGTCGCCAGAGAGGCTTCCTCCAACAGGTGATAGGAGACCCACAGCCAAACATTAGGCAGAGCTCCAGAAACACTGCAGAAGAGAGGAAAGGACTGTAGGAGCCAGAGAGATCCAGGACACCAGAACATGGTCCACAGAATCAACTCAGCAGGATTCATGGGTGTTCATAGAGACTGAAGTGGCAAGTACAGAGCCTCCACATGTCTGTGCTAGGTCATACACATATATGCTGTGGTTGTTTGGCTTGGGGGCTTTGTGGGACTCCAAATGGGAGTAGGGGTGCCTCTGACTCTTCTGCCTGGTCTTGAAAAACTTTTCTTTCCACTGAGTTGCCTCCTCCAAACTTAATATGATGGTTTGTGCCTAGTCTTATTGTAACTTATTATGTCATGTTCATTTGATGTCCCTGGGGGAGTTCTGCTCTTTTTGAAGGGAAAAGGAGAAGCAGTGGATGTGGATGAGAGAGAAGGTGGGGAGGAAACTGGGAAAAATAAAAGAACAGAAGCTGTTGTCAGGGTGTATCATACAATAAAAGAATAAACATAAGGAAAGTCGACATCCACACCCCAAAAAAATGAAGAATGAAGAAAAAAATTCTCTCCAGCTTTCACAACACAGTTTCTTTAGCAATTAAACTGAGTAGGATAATGATGGAAGTTCTCAAAAATTACTTTCTAAACCCCAAATCTATTCAAAAGATCATATGCTAAGCAAAGACAGTAGGAATGGCTCAATTATTAATACATGTTTGAAAATCTAAAATAGATCATTAGAAATAACTGGGGAAGTTTATAGAGGAATAGTATCAAGCTGGAGCTGAGAATTGTAAATATACTTAAGTAAGTCTGGTTAAAGGCAAATAAAGAAGCAGTGGTACACCACGAAAGATGAAATACTGTTAACAATCACTAATATCTTATCAAGAAGAAAATAAAAGTGTATATAAAGCTATATCTGTGGAGATGATTAGATATTATCCAGTCCCAACAAGATGGTTCCCTGAGTAAAAAGATGATTACAGCCAACCCTGTGGATTCAAGTTCAGTCCCTAATACTAACCTACATGGCACAAGGAGAAAACAAAGGAAACAGATTTACACACACACACACACATACACACACACAAACACATACATACACACACACACATACACACAAACAAACACATACACACTCAGAGCAGAGAGTGTGGGAGAGAAAATAAATAAATGTTTCAAATTTTTTAAAAAGTGGTTAGTATTATTAACAACTATGATTCATTATTGTGTTTTTTAAATAACAAAAGATGCACAAGACAGCATGAGTTTATTTTGCTTTGTGCTAATTATTATATTTTATAATATAAAGGAATTTTGTTAAGCAACATAAACTCATCCACTGACACTAACCACTCATTTGCATAAACTATCAATGCTAATTATCTTTGGGTAATATAATCTTTTTGTTAATTTCTGATTTCTAATATTCTTTCATTGACAAAGTTTTTTATAAAAAAAACTTGAACTTTAGCGACATGCATTAATGTAAACTTTCTAAGTCACAGTTTTATTTATTTATTTTTTTTTTTTAAAGGCAGCTGCAGTAAAATGCTTGGGAAATTTAGGTAAATGTTAGTTTATTTTAGAGCTTTAACTAGAAGTTAAGATGTTATGGTTAAAAAACAAAATCCTTCACTTTTTCCCTCTTTATCTTTCTCCTCTTTGTGTGTGTGTGTGTGTGTGTGTGTGTGTGTGTGTGTGTGTGTATGTATATATGTGTGTGTGTTGTCATCTAAATGCAAAATGTTCCGCCCAAAAACTTCAAGCTTGAGCAAGTAAATCCCAATAGGTGATGTACTCTAGGACTCTGTGGTGGTGGAAGTCTTTAGAAGGAGGAACTTCACTGAAGAAAGTAGGTTCCTGGGCAAGGCCCTTATTGCTTTACAGCTGCACCTCAGTTCCAGTTCACTCTACTTCACAATGTAAAAAGAGATGTGACCAATCTCCTGCACCTGCCAGCATGCCTCTCTCACATCTATGGACTACATCTCCCTGAAACTGTAAATCAAAAGAAATCCTTTCTTTTTTAAACTGCTCATATTAAGTTATTGTATCACAGCAACAGGAAAATAAGACAGTGTTATAAGAATTTATATGCCTACACACATGCACACCTGCACAAACATACATAGTGGTGTGTGATCATTTAGAAGTTTGTGAATATTTGTGTTTCCCCAAAATTCACAAATTGAATTCTTCAACAGCAAGGTATTGGCAAAACTCTCACGGATGGGATTTTGCCCTTATAAAATAAGTCTCTGAAAGAGCCTTTTATCCCATCACATGAAGTTATGACAAAAATAAGACCATCTGTGAAATTTCTGTTGTGTATAACACACCCAGTACGTTGATCTTCATTATAGCATCCCAAAAGGAATAAGACACAGATGCTTGCTGGTAAGTTCTGGGAAATGTCAGCTATTTGAGTGTTTAATTCCCTGTCAAAAGCTGAGCTTTCAAACAGGATGCTTTGGGATTTTTGACACAGTTGAGCATTTCTCAAAAATTTTCTTCTTCAACTCACCTGATAACTAAACTGGGTGTACTCTTTACCCAGAAATAGATTTCTTCTGAGTATAAATATTGAACAAAAAAGAAGCAAAGATCTCATTGTGCATGCTCTGTTTTGTTTTTTATTTTCTAGAAATTTCTGGTACTCTAAGAAATAACTTCTGAGCAGCACTGTGAGTATACATATTTTACTAACTAGATTGTAGTGTCAAGTGCTTATGGCTAGTCTGCTTTCTCCACTCTCATACAGAAACACAATCCCAAAAACACATTTCCCCTCTGACTCCATGTGCCCTCAGGCAGTGGCTAACAGAGCTGACTTTGTCCTTTATGTTGAATTGAATAATGCATGGCAGTAAAACACTAGGCTGCCAGCTCTGCCATTGAAGTCAGCCAATTGATCAGGCTTGACTGATGGGCATTTGATGCAAACACAGCATGTGCAGAGACCCCTTGTCAGGGGCCGGATCTACTGATGCATGGCAGCAGGTTCTCACTGCTTCCTAAATGCAAGTCAAAAGCATGTCTGCGTGCATAGACTTCACCTTCCATGCCCTGTGCTGAACAGCAACCCCATTTGTGATACACTTACTATGCAGGGGGAAAAAAAAAGGTTTGTTTGCTTAAATGCTTGTGTACTTGTTTAAGTAAGTAAATTAATTTCAAATAAGTGTTTCTTACTATCTTATCCATGAGAGTATATTTAACTTCCTTTTAAAAATATTTTTATTAATTTTATTTATGTTTATATGTGTGAAGGTCACATATATAAAGGTGCCCTCAGAGGCTAGAACAGGACAGAAGATCCCCCTCAGCTGGAGTTGCATGTTGTTGAGGGATACCCCTCCCCTATGTGGATTCCAAAAGCTGAACTCAGGTCCTATGGGGGGGGGGGAAAGTATGGTGGTTTAGAAAGAAAATGTCCCCATAGTCTCAGGCATTTAAATACTTGGTTTCTAGCTGGTGACATTGTCTGGGGCAGTCTAGTATCTATGAACTTGCTGGAGGAAATACATCACTGGAAGTGGCTTTTGAGGTTTAAGGTTTTCCCATTACTCCCAGTTTGTTCCCCTGCTTCCTGATTGCTGTTCAAGGCATGAGCTCTCAGCTTGCTGCTTCCACTGCCAAGCCTGTTCCCTGTACTCCACCATCATAGACTCCAGAGCTGTGGAAACATAAATCTGAATACAACCATTCTTCTCTAAGTTCATGATGCTTTATCACAGCAACAGAAAGATAACTAACATAAATAGCAAATGTTCATACCTGCTGAACCATCTCCCAAGTTGTTGTTTTTAATCAAGGTTATTTCATGCTTTGTATGTTTTTTTCTACTCAAACGTACACTCCATCTGTCCACATAACATGCCATAACACATGCTATCTAATGACCTTATACTAACGACGTAGCAATCATCTTTCGTGACTGTCAGCTAAGCAGGCTCAGATGCCCATGACTTCCTAAAATCCTTAGGTTACTCTTTATAATTATCCCATCTTCTTATTCTCATTCCTTTCCACTTTTCCAAGAAAGGCACCTCAAGACAGAACACTTTTACCACCATATCCTCAAACTAAAGCTCAGCTAAAGGCACAATTTCATTAAATGATGTTAGAAAATCTTACTCAACAATATACTTTCTGCCATGTGCAGTAGGCTAAGTATTTTTTACATTTCATTTTGTTGTATTTCCGAAAGTAATCACATGTCTATAATACACAAATAACTTGCCTGGGATCAGACAATGGGGCAGAGCTGGAACATAGATACTAAACTGCCTCGCTTCAAAATCACTTTCCTAAATGCTTTGCACAATGCTCCTGATAGCTGTGTTGGGGCAGAGGATGAGGAAATAAGATGTTGAGTAGACTGATTTGCCTTTAACAAGAATAATAAGGCAAAACAGAAGATGTCATTAGAAATATTAGGTAAAAAGCTTTAGGGCTCAGAGAGAAGATCTAATAGTTAAGACAAATGACTACCTAGGTTTGGTTCCTAGCACCCACATAGGAGTTTACAAACATCTGTAACTCCAGTTCCAAAAGATCCTATGTATTTCCTCTAGCCTCTTGGGCACCGTATGTCATATGCACAAACATCCATGCCAGCAAAACACTCATATATAAAAATCTCTCTCTTTCTTAATTAGTAGATTGAATGGAAGCCAATTATCATCCTGTGAGCTTTATAGAGAATAATCCATGTTGCAAGGAATGAGAAGAGACCACCAGGCAACTGCCAGTAAGGAACTGAGGCTCTCTGTCTAATCGCCCATGAAAACTAAATCTTACCAACCACCAGATGGGTGCACTTGATGTGGGTCCTTCCTCTATGGAGCCTTCAGATGAGACCATAGCCCCTGTTTGTATGTCACTGACACCTGGGCAGGGCTTTAACCAGAAACACCCATAGATTCCTGACACAGAACTTGTGAGATCACAAACATTACTCTTTTAAGTGATGAAGTTTTGAGGTGGTTGACTATATATTAAAAAAATAGTTCACAAACATTGCAGAAGGTATGAGAGAATGAAAAATTTTCTACATAGATGGTGAAGAAATGAGTATATACTGTCATTCAGCAAGGAAAACACTTTCTACATCTAACCCAGCAATACTCCTGCCTCCTGAAGCTATGCCCTAAAGTTCTCACAGGTATCTCAGGAGAAGTCAACAAAGATTGTTTTGAAAAAAGTACCTGGAAGCAGGCAAGATATCAATGATCCAGAGAACAGGTCAGTGAAACTTGGAGGATGCATGCTTCCTGGTACCATGCAATGCTCTGCAAAATCCTGGGAATAGCACAGCAAAGTAGGTAGATGTTTTCAAAGAGTATTGTTAGGAAAACCAGATGTGGTGGCATGTGTCTATAATCCCAGCTCTTGGAACCAGAGTCAGGAGGATTAAAAATTCAAAGTCATCCTTTGTGAAATGGACAGTTTAACGTCAGCTTGGGACATGGGAAATCCTATTTCAAAAAAAATAAAGATTATCAGTAGGCTTTGTAAAGTAATATCATAAAATTTTAGAGCAATAATCTTTAAGAAAGATACAAATGTTTATTAAATAACATCAATAAGGCTTTATATATCTGAGTATACACAACAACACATCAGCCTTTGTAAAGCAATGGGGATGTATTTTAAGATGAGAGTGTAAACTGAAAGAATAAATTGCAATGCAGTACCATCAAATTTGAGAAATTCAAGTTTGTGCTTCACATATCAAAGGACAAGCAAATAAACAGTATGACTCCTTTTGTTTAGTTTTGATTTAAAATTCAAATTCATTTATTCAAGGCCCACACATCATAACTGCCCTCCCAGCCAATTGCTGCAAAATTGGGAGCTCAGTGCGATAATCACAGGGTACCATCTCTTCACTTTCCTTTGTTCTAAAGTGTCATTCATGGGAAATGAAAATCTATCTCAATGTTAGGCTGTCCAAAGTCACAGCTAAACCAAGTGAGCTTTGCGTAACTGCTGAAGAAATTCTATCAAAAGGTACAGATGAGAATAAACTATGATGAATTCATGAGAATGTGTCAGGGTTGTTCATTCTCTAATGTGGAAATGTATTTCATGTTTATCAAATGCTACATCATATTCCCATTGGTCAGTAAAGAGCAACAAGTATTTATTAAGAGACATCATTTTCATTCCTTCTCAGACACCTGAAAAAACAGGAAAGAAATCCAAATCTGAAGCCTGCCCTACAATAACTTTGTAACTGAACCAGGAAATACCAACACAAACACAGAAACAGGGTGAAGGAAAGAATTAAATAGATAATGAGTTGCAAAAACATTCTGAAATGAGAAACTAAATTTTATCCCATAAAAAAAAGGCCCCAGGATGGATTAAAAGAACTCACCAATAATAAGACCAGTAATCCTATTCGTGAATGACAGGGTCTCTGAGATGTGATAAGCAAACCAACAGGAGCTCAAGATGAGAACATCTCTGTTGGACCAACTTATGCCAGGAAATTCTAACTTAATTCCCAGCTTTCACCAGCAGATAGAACTTCTTTTATCAACTTTACTTTCTCTGGAGCTTGTTCTGTCAGAAGATAAGAATTTCTTTGACCAATGGGTGGCATTGAATGTAGCAGAAGAAAATAACTCCGTGCAATCGGATCAGAAAAGACTCATTGTGTTGGGCAATAACATCCCATTGGGAGATTTGGTTTCTTCAAGAAATAGACTTTAAAGCCTCATCATGTATGCATCTTTGCCTCTCCTACCACTGGCTTACAGATTTGATTGTTTCTAACAAACAGCAATTATCAAGTGTCCTGAGGTATTGGAACTCTTTTCTTTAAATAAAAAAGGAGATATAAAAATGAAGAGTATTACTTTAATAACATTAGAATAAACCATGAAAGAGATCTGTTCTGAAGAAAATAAATTAGAAAAATAATGTGCTTTTTTTATCCTCTCTTGCAGTGTAACTAACAGGATAAATCTTGGGAAGTTTTTTTCTTCCCTAAACACAAATGATAGCCGCAGCTTCTGAATCTAGGGGCTCCAATCTGGCTCTCTCAGATCTTCTTCACTTCTTTTCTTCAAATTTTTAACTTACAGACTTTAATTTTTTTATACAATATATTTTGATTATATTCTTTCTTTTTCTAGAGCCGGTCTTGGATCTTCCTCACCTTTCTACCCACCCAAAGAAAGTCTCCTGAAGACCAAGCTGACCTTGAACTCACTATATATTGTTATGTAGCTGAGGATGACTTTGAACTTGTAAAATCATTGCCTCTACTACTGGAGTTCCGGGATCATAAACATGTTCCCACCACACCCAGTTTATGAGATGCTGGGAATTAGACCTAGGACTTCATGCATGCCAGGCAAGTACTATGCTGACTGAGCTATAAGCCCTTTAGTTCTCCTTGTTATGTTGTGAAAGTGACAGATATAAGATAATGTTTGATCTTGGGCTGATACAATTAATTATTAATAATTAGCTTTGAGTAAAATGCAACACAGGCCCATTCAAAGACCAGGAGCTGAAGCTAAGTCTGTAGGGCAGATGGTCCAAGGAGCTTTTAAGAGTATTATAGATGCATGAAATCCACAGATTCTTCAACAGAATATAAACATTCTTCAACAGCAATAAAACATAGAGAGGCCAAGCAGTTAAGAGTGCTTGAGCTCTTCCTAAAAACCTGAGTTCAGCTCCAAGCCAGCACCCTCATGAGGTGTGTCACAAAAGAGACAGAGGTGGAGAGAGAATGGGAAAGGAGAGAGAGAGAGAGAGAGAGAGAGAGAGAGAGAGAGAGAGAGAGAGATAGAGAGAGAGAAGCTTTAAGAAAGATAAAATCTGAGGTAAGACCAGACAGAATCAGTTGGTAAACTTTCCAGATCCCTGACCTGTGTTTGGCTATAGCACACTGAAACAATGGTCTTCAATGGGACGATGCAGCCAACTTCCTAAATTGAGTGCCCATAATTTGTCTACCAAATGTTTTTAAAGCTATGTGATATGCTGTTCTATATTCTAGGGTCTCTTTATGTATTAGTAGAAAATGCCTTTACTATCTTCATTGCAGACAGAGTAGTCTCATGCATACACAAAGTAGGATAAACTACTTACAGTTAAACTAGTTACAGATAAACATAGTAGGAAAGTCTGCTTGGATTTCTTCTTTAAGAAGAATATCTTTGGAACACCATCTATGCTAATGGAGCTATTTTTACTTAAATACTATATTTTTATAACTATGAAGCTATACTCATCAAATTCAGTTATATTCACCCATAAACTACATATATTAACTACACAAACTATCTACAATTTATACATGGAAATGTTTTTTGTTCTATTTAATCTTCAATATATAATGAAGTCATCAACCAAGAATACCACTATCCACTATTTCTGTGTATATACATGCATATATATCAATCTGTGTGTGTGTGCATGTGTGTATGTATGTATACTTCTGTATGTGTGTCTGGGACAAAGGTGAAACAAAGCTCTTTGGTCAGGCCAGTTTTCCAAAGTGAGTGTTCCTGTTTTCCCTCCAAAGAATATGTTTACTGCTGCCTTTGTGCCTCTTAATGTCAGCAAGAAGGAACTTGTCATTTACAGGAATGCTCCCTGAGGCCGGCAGCTCAGAAACAACCTGCAATACCTACTTAGGAATTTGTTCTTAACTAAATAGCTATGACTTTAGCTGTGATATTTTCATCACTGCTGAGCTGCTAATTGCTATGTTTTATTATTAATTCTAAGTTGAATGTCTGAGGGTGGTGTCGCCTGCTGGGACAAAATAGGTTAATCTAATGGCAGCATCAAGGTCACTAAAGGGCATCTGTTGCTAAGAATGAATGTGTGAATTAGCCCAGGAAAGTACTCTTGTGAATAAGTGGGTTTGATAATCAAATTGAGACTTATTTACATTTCCAGCCTACAAATGGGCTGTATTCCTGGAGTTCATAGGCAGGTTAGTCACTGGTTAAGAACTCAGAATACAGAGAAACAATGCAATTAACTGGGGCTTAAAATTAGACTCTACTACAAAACCTATTTCACCAACACCAATATAATGACTATTCCCTCCAGTTGTAATGGACACAAAAGTTATTTTGGTATAGTACGCAGAGAGGACCAAAATAGAGAACACAATGAATAAAAAGCAGAATGGAAGATGTGTGTGTGTGTGTGTGTGTGTGTGTGTGTGTGTATGTGTGTGTGTGTACACAGAAAGAAAGATCTACAGAAAGAAAGAGTTTGGGGAATATTCTAAAATAGGTAAAATCACTACCAAGCTTGAAGGTACTACTAAGCTTGAAATAAAGACTTTGTGTTTGCTCTGTAACAAGAGAAACAGAAGATTGTGGTGAGACATGTGTAGAGGGATTATGTTGTTTCATTGTAAATAATTGTCCCACCTACTGGTTTAATAAAAATGGTGATTGGTCAAAGGCAGACATGAAATGTGGGCAGAGGTACCAGACTGAGAAAACTCTGGGAACAGGGAGAACAGAGCAGAGATGCCAGAGAGAGCCAGATGAGTTACCAGCAGGAGCAAAGGAAAAAACTGAAATGCTGCTCTAAGAAAAGATACCGAGACACATGGCTGAACAGGATAAAAATCATGAGTTAGTTTTAGGGTAAAGAGATAGCAAGCATGGGCCCTAGGCTGATAGAGTTCAACAACATCAAAACCCAAAGAAAGCCTACCAACTCATGGAAACTACACATCACTCAGCTGAACCATCTCTGGGTCAAGGAAGAAATTAAGAAAGAAATCAAAGTCTTCCTAGAATTTAATGAAAATGAGTCCACAACGTGTCCAAACTTGTGGGACACAATGAAAGCAATCTTAAGAGTAAAATTCATAGCACTAGATGCCTATATGAAAAACCTAGAGAAATCCCACACTAGAGACCTAACAGCTCAGCTGAAAGCCTTAGAACAATTAGAAGAAGCAAACTCACCTAGAAGGAGTAGATGGCAGGAAATAATCAAACTTAGAGCTGAAATCAATACAATTGAAACAAAAAGAACAATACAAGATCAATGAATCTAAGTGTTGGTTCTTTGAGAAAATCAGCAAGATAGATAAACCTTTATCTAAACTAACCAAAAAGCAGAGAGAGAGTATCCAAATTAACAAAATCAAAATGAAAAGGGGGATTTAACAACAGACTCCCAGGAAATCCAGAGAATTATCAGGTCATACTTTGAAAATCTATACCTCACAAAAATGGAATCCTAGAAGAAATGGACAGCTTTCTTGACAGGTACCACTTACCAAAATTAAATAAGATCAGATTAAATACATAAACAGGCATAACTACAAAGAAAATTGAAGCTGTCATTAAAAGCCTCCCAAGTAAAATAAAAGCCCAGATCCAGATGGTTTCAGTGCAGAATTCTACCAGACTTTCAAAGAAGAACTAATACTAATACTCCTCAAACTGTTCCATACAGTAAAAAATGAAAGAATATTGCCAAACTGTTTATAAAGCTATAATAACCCTAATATCCAAGGCACTCAAAGATACAGGAAAAAAGGAGAAATATAAATCAATTTCCCACATAAATATTGATGCAAAAATTCTCAACAAAATTCTGGCAAACTGAATACAATAACATGTAAAAAATTATACACCACATCAAGTAGGTTTCATCCGGGAAATGCAGGGATGATTCAACATACAAAAAACTATAAATGTTATCCATCATATAAACAAACTGAAGGAAAAAATAACATGATCATGTACTTAGACACTGAAAAATCCTTTGAGAAAATTCACCAATCTTTCATAATAGAAGTCCTAGAGATTTCAAGAATAGAGGGAAAATATCTAAATATAATAAAGGTGACATACAAGAAGCCAACAGCCAACATCAAACTAAATGGAGAAATGTTCAAAGCACTCTCACTAAAATCAGGAACTAGACAAAGCTTTCCTTTCTCCATTTATCTATTCCATATAGTTCTCGAAGTTTTAGCTAAAGTAACACCAGAACAAAAGGAGACTAAGGGGATACAAATTGGAAAAGAAGAATTAAAACTATCCCTATTTGCAGATATTATTGTATACATAAATGACCCACAAAATTCTGCCAGGGAACTTCTACAGCTCATAAACACCTTCAGCAATGTAGCAGGACACAAGATTAACACAAAGAAATCAGTAGCCCTCCTATACACTAAAGATAAAAGGGCTGAAAAAGAAACAAGGGAAACATCACCCTTTATAATAGCTGCCAATAACATTAAATACCTTGGAGTAACTATAACCAAAGAAGTAACAGATCTATTTGACAAAAACTTTAAATCACTGAAGAAAGAAATTGAAGAGGATATCAGAAAATGGAAAGATCTCCTATGTTTCAAGATAGGTAGGATCAACATAGTAAAAAATGGCAATTCTAACAAAAGCAATCTATAGATTCAATACAATTCCCATCAAAATCCCAACACAATTTTTTGCAGACATGGAAAGAACAATACTCAACTTCATTTGTAATAACAGGAAAGCCAGGATTGCCAAAACAATTTTGCTTAACAAAAGAACATCAGGAGGCGTCACCATCCCTGACTTCATGTTATGTTATAGAGCTACAGTAGTAAAAACAGCCTGGTACTGGCATACAAACAGACTTCAATGGAATCGAATTGAAGACTCCAACATTAACCTGAATACTTATGAATACCTGATCTTTGACAAAGAGACCGAAAATATTCAATGGATAAAAGATAGTATCTTTAACAATTTGTGTTGTCATAATTGGATGGTAGTGTGTAGAAAATGCAAATTGATCCAAACCTTGCATAAATCTTAAATCCAAGTGGATCAAATACCTCAACATAAACCCAGCTACACTGAAGTTGATAAAAAAGAAAGTGGGAAATACTCTCCAATGCATTGACACAGGTGACTACTTCCCTAAATAGTATCACAGATACTAAGAACAACAATCAATAAGTGGGACCTCCTGAAACTGAGAGGCTTCTGTAAAGCCAAAGACACAGTCAATAAGATAAAACGACAGCCTACAGAATGGGAAAAGATTTTGCCCAAACCTATAAGTGACAGAGGACTGATCTCTAAAATACATAGAGAACTCAAGAAACTAGAGTCCAAAGCCCTAAATATCCCAATTTAAAAAATGGGGTTCAGAACTAAAAAGGGAATTCTCAGCAGAATTATGAATGGCTGAAAGGCACTTGAAAAAGTGCTCAACATCTTTAGCCATCAGGGAAATGCAAATCAAAACAACTTTGAGGTACCACCTTACCAGAATGGTGTCAGAATGGTGGCTTAGATTAAAAACCCAAATGACAGCCTATGCTGGAGAGGATGCAGAGCAAGGGGAACATTCCTCCATTGTTGGTGGGAGTGTAAACTTGTTCAGCCACGCTGGAATGCAGTATGGCAGTTCCTCAAAAAACTGGGTTTTCATCTCCCCAAGGTTCCAGCAATACTACTACTGGGTGTATACCCTAAAGATGCACATTTGTACCCCAAAAGTATTAGCTCAACTATGTTCATAGCAGCATCATTCATAATAGCAAGAACCTGGAAACAACCTAGATGCCCCTCTATTGAAGAATGGATTAACAAACTGTGGTACATCTACACATTGGACTACTATTCAGTAAGAAAGAATGATAATCTAAAATTGCAGGCAAATGGATGGGTTTGGAGAATATCCTCCTGAGTGAGGTATCACAAACCCAGGAAGATAAGCAGGGTATGTACTCACTCATTAGAGGACTTTAAACAAAAAGTAAAGCACACCCAAGCTGCAAACACTAACCACTGAACAGCTTGTAATCTGAAACACCTTGGACCAGCACCTTGGAGTCCATTCCCTCAGAGGAACACCTGTCCCATATTTGATATTGGGATGAGGAATGCGGACTTGCCTGGAGTAGATGCTGAACTAAGCCACCTTGGTACGTTGGGACCTCCTGCCCTTGCTGAGGAGGAGATGAAGAGATGGGGAGAAGAGAGAGTGACTGGGAGGGTTGGGAAGTGGAAGAGAGTTTGAACAAGGGGATACATGGATAAACAATGAGATTTTATTCAAAAAAAAAACCGAAATGTTTATTTTATAAATCAAAAAAAGAAGTCCATCACAGAAAGACAAAGATTGCATTGTTCACTTACATGCAACACCAAAGAATCATGACTCATAGAAATGTTTGCATAGTGGCTATGAGAGTATGTGGAAAGGGACTATTGAGAGAGGTAGGGTGTTAACTAAGACATAAAGAATTTCAGATAGAAGATTCCAGATGCTTTCAAGAGCCCCACTGTCTAGCACAGTGACCCCCAAAAGGACAATGACTCATAGCATTATATTCTAAATTTTTGGATAAATCTCTTAAGCCATAATAAATTGTTTCTACTTTAGTTCTTATATTTTGGATTCCAAGCAAGATTTCCTCCAGTTTCTTCAGTCTTTCTATTACCTGCTGCTACCACTGTCTGAAAAGACCCTTTGCTCTGCTCACTATTTTCAATAAACGGTAGTGCTCTGTGGAAATGAAATTTGAGTAGTTTCCTTGTTCAAAAGTTGCAATGAATTGCAGTAGACAAGCACTGAGCACTGACCCATGTGTGAGGCTTCTAAGCAATGGAGCCATGTGGAGCTGCTCAGGTCTGGCTCCCATGGAGCTGGTCCAAGCACAGCTGCAACTAACAGATCAGATACTTGACCCAAAGGCCACAGATCTGGACTGGCCCATCCCCAGGACATCTAATATAAAAAGACCTCCATAAAGGGCCCAGGACTCACAATGAGTAAAGTCAGTCAGACAGATTGTTTTTGAAGAGTTTAACATTGGAAGAGAGGAGAGAAAGCAATATGTAGGTGTGAACCTACTTGGCATTCCACCATTGTGGTGACAATACCTCTCCTCTATACTCTGATTTACCAAGCACTTATTTCTTACACATACATGATTTGGCTATCATCTTGAATTTTTAATTCTAACTACTCTAAACAAAATTCGTCCCTGACATGAATACTAGCTTTCTAATATTTTTATCCGTTTTTATAATTTCATACATATATACAATGTATTTAGGTGACATCCACTCTCTACCCCCTACCCCAATTCCTCCCAAACTCCTTCCTGAAAATTTCTCTCATAACTTCAACTTCATATTCTCTCTCTTTTTTTTTTTTTTTGAAGAACCTACCAATTCCTGTTAGGACTGCCTTTATATGAATAGGTATGGAGCCATCCAGTGGAGCAAGGGCTACCTCCCAATGTTCACAGCACCAAAGAAAAATAACCGTCTGTGTCCCAGTAGTTATTGGCTGTCAATAGCTAAGGGTGGAGCCTCATGAGTTGTTTATGAACTGGAGTTTTGACTGGCTTGATCTTATGTGGGTAACTATAGATTTGCTCAGAGTTCATGAATGCAATGGCCATGTCATACTCCAAAACCAACAATTCACAGCACTGCTCTATATCTTTTTATTGGTTCCTCCTCTTCTTCCGTAATGTCCCTAAATCTTAGGGTGGGTCATAGTGCCCTAAATGTCCCATTTAGGGCTAAGTTCTCACTGATGGGAGTGCCCTTGCTATCCTTTGTTCAAGGAAAAATGTCACCTTTTTGGATTGTGATGTTAGGTGAGTGGTGACACAGTTACTGGATGGACAATATTTGCCAAACAGCAAAAAAAAAAAAAAAAATCTAAATTTCTGTATTGGCAGTGTCTGCTTCAGACTAGTGGCCTTCTCTGTGGAGTCAGGAGCCAGGAGGAGGTCAGGGTAGGAATTGCTAGATATTAAGATCATCTATGTATAAATGATATTTATATCTGGGATTTGATGAACACATAGGTCATAGAACAGAAAGGAATGTTACCTGAACCTTTTAGTTGAGCCAATAGCTAGGTCTCAGTTAACTAAAAACTTGTGATGCAAACATGAGAACCTGAGTCTGGATAGCCAAATCCCACATAAAAAGCGGATATGGTGGCAAACACCTGTAATGCCAGCACTGGCTAGGGAGAGGGATGGATTACATAGAGGAATCCCTGAAGTTTGAGAGATAGTCAGTATAGTTCAGTGAGAGACCCTGTCCCCCAAAATAAGATAGCAAGTGATTGAGGGAGCATCAACCTGATGCTGTCAATGCTCTGTAGCAATTCACTCTGAGGTAAACTATCACTCATTTTGGAGAAGGACTCATTATTCACATAAGATGTCTTAAAGGGAGGTGAAACTCCATCCTGTAGTGAACTTTGTCCATCCTATAGTGAGGCCTCTGAATGTCCCTGAAACTGGCCATATCCACCTGACCTCCACTCTCTCCCAGATCATGCAAGCAGTATGCACTGCTGAGAGACATCATTTAAAAAGCAGAGATATTCTGAAGAGGCAGATGACCTAGGACGACTTGGAAAAGCTGAGATGAGCCAGACTGCCTGGAAAAGAGCCTGACCAAGTCACCTGAAAAGGACCCTCTCCAACCCCTTGAGCTGCTTGCTGGCTGTGCAGTGTGCTCCAGATTTTCAGCTGGTGTGGGCTTTGCTGATTCAGCTGACATGGTGTCCTTTCTGCTTCTATAAATAGCCCCTCACTCATATTTCTGCAAATAACCCTAATGAAACTCATTGGTTCACCATGTCAGTCTTTATTGATATCCTTATATTTGTCTCTTCTCATTTTCCTATTTGGGACAAATGAACATTTACTCATGTCTCACCAGGAATTATGTCATACAATAGCCATCTGGCCTTCCCATATACACACACACACACACATACACACATGTACATGTGCACACATAAACACACCAAACACACATGCATACACGCAAAGAATTGAGACAGGTAGTGGCTAGGTTGTGTGATTTTTCTTTCTTTTCTTCTTGCAATTTTTTTTATATTCTACTTACTTTTTAAAGCATGAATAGAAATTTTATTTAAAGCCATAAAAAGTAATTAAACACTGAAGGCCATTTTCTTTTGGCTTTTATAGATCTGAGGAAGGTCTAACTTTAAGTAGCAAGTTATTAATTAAAATAGAAATGGTGAGCCCTTAATACTTACACATTTTATTATACATTAACTGCACCTCAATAAAAATGCAAATGTACGTACGTATAATTGGTGAGGATTGTTCTTGTACAGATATTATCTTTTCTATTGCTCTGAGGACAGGACAGGGTACATTAAATGATATGAAAGCAGTTTGTAACTATTATATGCTCTTAGCACTCTTCTGGGTGTTTTTACCCTCTTTCCAGAAAAAAAAAATTAACATAGCACCTTGTGCTTCCCCTTAGCCTGTTGTAAGGGAAAGGCATAGAAAAGGAAAAGACAAGCTTCTGAAGGAAAGTGTAAATATCCAGACTCAATGTTGTTACAAGAAACCAGAAGACCTTCTGAGGGAAAGTTGCATGCCACCCCCATCACCAGTTAATTCATTCAGTGGTACTTACAAGGCAGAAACACCCTTTCACCTCCTTAAATGAGTATGGTGAAGGTGGCAGATATTAAACAAAAAATTAAAGTGCTATAAAATAATAAAGGTTTGGTAAGGAAAACAGCTGGAGGGAGCAGACCACAGTGGAGAGAAGACATTGAAGCTAAAGCCAGAACAATAAGCAATGCAGTAAGCTTAATAATGACACCTAAATAGAACCCTTCCACCCAGTCACTAACACCCCGTGCATCAGCTTTCAATTGCAATAACAAAATACTTGAGGTGATAGGCTTCAAGAGGAAAGATTTGCTTTGGTTTATGACTTCTGGAGTTCCAGCCCACAGTCCTTTGAGCACATTACTGAAATTTTCACTGGCTTGATCTTCTATTCTCTGAAATATGTTGGTGTATGCTAAGAACCAGAGTGTAGTCTAACTCAGTTCTTTTTGAACTTGAAACAGGCATACATTCTGCTATCAAATGATAGGCAAGATGGCTGCAGAAGCCTGACAACACAAGCTCCGTCCCAGGAACCCACATTGTGTAAGAAGAGAAGTGAATGCTAACCACTGACCTCCACATATGCATTCCATGGAAGACTGCATTGCAAGCACATGCATATATGGAAACACACAGATAAATAAATGTGACTATAAGCTTTTAAGCTTTAAAAAGTTAAATGGCTAGAAAAGAATAAACTATGTTAGCTCTAATAAGAAGGAAGTAAAGTAGCTAGATTGATTATATTACTTGAAACTACTCACAAAACAACCACCCTATATATTGGGGGTAATGTAAACAAATTGGTACTTTTATACAAACACACACACACACAACTACTCAACACATGGGTTAATCCAGTCATGATACTAGAGTTTGCTTTAAATGGTCATATAGAATTCTTTATATTTTTCTGTTTTATAGAATAGTGTAGCAGGCTTTCTTTTGGGCCACCAACAAGCTCCCTAACTACAACATTGAGACTTATTAATTATAAATGTTTGGCCTTAGCTTGGCCTTGTTCCTGACTAGCTTTTTTCCTTTAAATTAAACTGCTTTTCATCTAGGTTTTGTTTGGGGATCTTTACCTTTTTTTTTTCAGTTTATATGTCCTACTTCTTGGCTGTCTCTCTGGCCACTGACTGGCTGACCCTAGGCATATATCTCCTCCTTTTTCTTCCCTTGTTCTCATCTCCTGAGCCTAGATTTATCTTCCTACATATTCTCCCTGTCTGCCGAAAATGCCCACTCTTCTTCTGCCTAAATATTGGCCATTTAGCTTTTTATTAGACTAATCAGGTACCCTAGGCAGGCAAAGTAAAACAGCAACACATCTTTACATAACTAGATATGCAGCTTAAATAATTGTAACATAAAGAAGTGCAACATACTGTTACATTAGTTAAGGTACTATTCTGAAACAGCAGGCAATCAGACCCTGGCAGAGCATCCACAGTAAATTAGAAGATGATATTGATGAGGACCATTCAGGACATTTCAGGTCCAGGCTGAAGCAAATACACATCGCCCAAGTTTGAAGATAGGGGCTCAGTCTTTGGTGAGCTGGGGCAGTGTGACATGTCCAAGAGATGACACATGAGTTCCAGCAACTGAAAGCTCAGGATCAGCATGCCCAGCTTTCTTAAATGCATGTCCTAAGACAACATCACAGTCTGTTGAGAAACTCCAGCTTTGTAGATACTGATAAGTGTCAGCTTTAGCAGAAAAGTTACTTGAAGTCTTTTCATGGCCATTGTTAGATTCTGCTTCTGAATCTGGACAGCTTTTATTATCAGTAGTCTGGAGAAACTTGGATCTAAATGCCATCAATTAGTAAAAGAAAAAAAAAACTTGTGGGTTCTGCATTCCATTTTCCTCCTCCATCAGATAGAAGCCTGCATGGGTCTCCATGTCCACTTAATGCAGCCCACAAATTACTCAGATGCTGACAACTTAAATGTTTAGACTTTTGAAAGAAATCTACGTTACATTAGCAAGGTAGATGATGAGCGTTATTTCCCTGTGGTTGCCATGCTATGCTGAGCTCAGCTTTCATGAGACCTCTTATCCAAACTACATCTACACTTCTCTCAACCACAGCAGAGACCCAATATTGCTACCTCTTAATATGCTATTGACCCAGGGATATTGATGGCAATAGGACTCGTCATTATGCCACAATTAAAAGCTTCCTTCAGTGAGAAAAGAAAAATCACCCCAAATATCAATTTTAGGATGCAGCATTAAATATTTATGAAAAATGCCCCCAAGATGCTGAGCAGAGCAGTTGCATAATGAAAAAGCCACATATTTAAGAGAAAGATTATTCCCCACTGCTGCCCAATCAAGGAAGTTTTAAGTGACTTATGAGTGAAAGAAAATAAAAGAGGGGGGGCAATTGGGAATTAATAAAGCACATAGTTCCATTTGATTACAAGCCACTGCAGTGTGAAATGAGCTGGTTTCAGTCCAGCTGTGCCTACTGATAGTTGTCATCAACTTCTCTTCATGGGTACCTGATGCTTTGGTCCCAACAGGAGTGGTCTGAGGAGGAGGTGGAGGAGTGGATAAGGAGAAACAGGTCAGAGCTCTCTCTGTGTGGGAGCAAACAGCAGTTTCCATCAAAGCTCTGGTCAGCCTGCTGGCTTTTAGCTTAGAAGACCTTTCTGAGAAAGCAGTGTTTCCTGTAGCCAGGCCTTTGATTTGATTGAGTCTGGGAAATGGTGTTGCAAAGGCCTTAGAAAATGTCTGCTCTAATGGCTTTCTGGGATGGTTACATGGCCACATATTTCTAAACTCGATCCTGCTAAGAAAGACTTTTGACAATGGGACTGAGGAGTGTGGCTTCAAAAAAACAAATTTCCCAGTTCTTCGGGTAAGGTAATCCATAGCCAGAGGTTTTTCTGTCTTGTCTGGATCCCTCCATCTAGGCAAAGCTCTCCCACCCACAGTCCTGCAGCTGCTTATAAAACAATTACACAGAGGCTAACATTAATTACAAACTGTTTAGCTTATGGCTCAGGTTAGTACTTGCAAACTCTTATAACTTAACTCAACCCGTCAATCTATTAATCTATGTATTACCACGTGTTCTGTGGCTTTACCTGTGTTCCATGACATCTTACTTTCACTGCAGAAGCCTGCAGCTTCTCTCCCTGACTCCGCCCTTCTTCATCTTTATCTCTGCTTGGAATTCCCACCTAACTCTAGACTGCCTTGCCATAGGCCAAAACAGTGCTTCTTCATTAACAAATGGTAATAAAGCATGTTCACAGTGTACAGAAAGACAACCTACAACACTTCACCTTTTTTGTCTAATCAAAAAAAAAAAGGTTTCAGTTTTAACATAGTAATATTACATAGATCAAAACAGTTATTAAGCAAGAATTACAGCTACATTTTTGTATTTGTCTTTTGTATTTAGCAAAATTAAAGAAAATATTCTGCCATAAATACTTTTTTGTAAGCCTAAAGTTTTATATCTAATTTATCTCTTATTATAACTAAGGAAAATTATAACAATCTAGTCTTCAGCTCCCTCAGAAACCACAGAAGTATGTAATATTACCTCAGTAAGAAAGGACATTGTAAGCAACTTTCAAAATTCTAGAAATGACACAGACATTTGGCTGCTTGACAGTCACCTAAAGTTCCTCTACAACATTAGGGCATCTATCTTCAGTCTACAGGCCTAGCGTCTCTGGCATATCTTTCAATAAAGGAGAAAATTTGAAAAACTGCTCCACTCATTCTGACATAGTTCATCAGTTGCTTCTCCGTATGTCCTGCAGAATGTCTAGCAGTCTCTGTGAAGCAGGAACCTGAAGGAACATCTTGGCTGTTTTGGAAAAGTTCAGTGGTCATTTTATATGGGTCCTGCATGTCTACTTTATATAGCATGATGACAAGTGGTTGCAGCAAGAACAATTTCTTGTCCAGTGGCTAACTTTTGCCACAAAGAAAGTAAACTCGATACAGAGTTTTTTAATGCCCAGTATTCTCTTGAAGTATTGGTGCTGCCAGGAGCAGACATATCTCATTGTCCAGAAAAGTCTAAGTTCTTAAAACATTTTAAATGCCATATTCTGTAGTTCTTTGAAGTGTTTGAAGATTTCCTATCTAATTGAAATATATCTTTGTATATCTAACTGAGTTTGATGGGGTGCATGATGTAAAATCACCAAATAATAAATAGAAATGTTATGCTGGAAAAAAGACTCAATGGTAATAAGGATAAAAAAAAAACCTAACTAACATGAGTTTGAGTATCATAGATTATTAACTACTAATTTGAATTTCTTAATTATACAGTACAATTTTAAAGGAATTGCATAAATATAATATCTTAAACAAGAGTAGAAATATACATACAGATTTATTAATTATTGATGTGGTATATCTTACCTGAATTTTTACCATCTCAATGTGGATACATTATCTTTATGCATTATTCACCTTGGGCCAATCCATAAGACATCTATAAAAAGTAAGTAACAAAGATATTGAACCATTTTAAATATGGGCCTTTTAGGAAGTCCTTGGTGACTCTACCCAATGCTGATGTCTGTACTACTGAGCTGGAAAGAGGTTTCACAGAGACTTGAGAAAAATCAACAAATGAATACATGTAGGGTATGTTGAACAGAACCTTCAGAGTTCTATGTGTGCAAAGATGCACATGCGTGTGCACACGCACATACACACACATATGTAAAGCTGACCACTCTGTGACTTAGAGTAACAACCCCAGCTGACCTAAGGATTTGTGAACCAGGACACCAACACCACCCTCTTGATTTTGTGGAATCAGCAACTGGTGATGATTAATTACTAATTGTTTTGCACAGTATAAGCTTCTTGCCTGTGACTGTAGTCATTGTGAACTGTGATGTAAATGATATGGATAATCAAACCCCAAAACTACAAGAATCCCTGTTACTCAGGTTTGGAAGCTGAAACTAGTACTCAGATATGTGTATTACAATTTCCTAGCCTCAGCCTAGACACATGTGAGTGGTATATATATATATATATATATATATATATATATATAATATATATATATATATGTGTGTGTGTGTGTGTGTGTGCGTGTGCGTGTGTGTGTGTGTGTCTTCATTGAAATATGACCACATTCATTTTCCCATACGTACAGCTGCTTTTTTTTTAACTAAAAAGACAGTTTGCTGAGTCTGAATCAAGTTTAAAGTCCTGGATTTTAATGCAAGAAAATTTGAACTGACCAAAAACAAGTATGTTTGCCAATACAACAATGCACAGAAATTTCTTACAGGGGGGAAAAAAAGATGAGTGACCATTTCTGTTCTTTTTTCCTAACAACTTTTAACCTTACAATGATGACTACCTATTAATATCCATTTTATTTTATAAAGCCCTTATACTACAAACTAATACTGCTTATGTTAGTGTATTTCACACTAATGTAATACTTTATCTCTTAATGTGACAACTATTATTTAATTTTTTCATTATTATGAGAAAATATCTGAGCAAAGCTGCTTCTGGCTTTGGCTGACAGTTGCAGGATACAGTCTATCATGGTGGAGAAGGAATGTCAGCAACATAACGTGGCTGATGCTTTGAGTACACAATTAGAATGTGGAGAACGATGAACTCTGCTTCTCACCATTTTCATGCTAGGACTCCAATACATGGAATAGCCCTGTCTACATTTAGGGTGGGTCTCTCCCCATTAGTCACCCAGTAACTCTCACACAGACATGCCCAGACATTTGTCTCAATGGTGACTCTAAACCTATCAAGCTGGCAGTCAATATTAACCATCACACAGCTATACTATGAACAAAACAATTAGGAAGCCATTTTACGGCTAAGAACATTGAGCTTGAAGGAGTTTAAGTAGTGTGTTATTAGCCTTAGAAATTGGATGGAGAAGTTAAGAAATAAAATTAAGTCCCTTCAATTTTCATTGCTGTTCTCTTTTTCCTAATTCACAGTAGTCTCTGAGCGCAGGAGTTTCCCAGCTTGCAAAGAATTGGAATGAAAGCCCATGAGGAAAGAAGAGATTTAAAGAATAAAGCCACTACAGAGACGTTAATATTTTAAGCTGACTGGAGATGGCATTCCATTTACTGATACAAATCTTTGCCCAACTTCAGAATGTAATTTTGGTTCTTACTCTCCTCTTGAGAACTTGTGATTCTGTATGTATAAAAGGTTGAAGTTCCTTGAATTATTGGATGCTACAATTAACAGTTTAGGAATAATCTTTATAGTGCTTTATCCCAAGAAATCTTTAAAGGACTTCCTAGTAGTATCCATGTGGTATTTAGTTAGCACTACCTCAAGACTATTTAAATAGAAAACTATTATAACCACAGGTTAGCATCTCTAGACCTCATAAGAGGAGCCACTTCATTTTAAAAATGGTAGTTAACAGGAACTCACTAGTGGTCAAAGTAGTAAATCATATGCATCATACTCTTTTCCTCCCAATCTCAGAAACCATATAGGAAAAGGTTACAGGAGCCAAAAGTTGAGGAAGACTAGAAAAACAATCATTTCTGGAAATGGCAAGATTTCTACACTAATGACCTCACAGCAGCTGTTAGTGCCTACATGAGATCAACAACTGAACACCAAAGAGGACAGGTTGTGAGCCTGTACTTCCAACTAAGGAACCATGGTCAGTTGCTGGGTTCTATGGAACAATGAGTTTTTTTTTTTTTTTTTTTTTTTTTTAGCTTGTGTCCCTAGTAGGTCAAGCACTCTCCAGTGGATGTTCCCACATTCATGCTTGCACTGGCAACACAGATTGAACTCAGTGTGCTATTTTAAAAAAGAACACCATGTTGGAAGGGGATGGGGGTGGATCTAAGAGGAGTTAGAGGGGGGAGTAGAGAATATGATTAAAATACATTGTGTATATATATATATATGAAATTCTCACAAAAATGAATGAAAACTTGACATTAAAGTGTTTCAAGAAACAAGGCCAAATCTTAATATTATATAGAAGGAAAGGAAAGCATAACTCAAATGAATAACTGTGAAGAATGTATTCTAAGATTCAGGCAACACTGATGGTAGCAATGATTTCATAGTTATTTTATTTTTAAGATTAATTTTATGTCTGTAAGCAATAAATAAGATGGGTGATAAATAATACAGCACCTGAAGTTCACCTTCAGCTGATTATGAGAAGGAGATATAAAAGCTCAGGTGGTTCCATGTTGACTTTGGCCTTGCAGCTGCACACCAAGGCATAGTGTGCATGGGGGATGCTTGTTATACTAGTTTACTACATTTTCACAGCAATAAGTTGAATTTTAAAATAGTCTAGCACAACCCAAAGTTTAAGCATGCACAAGTTCATTGAAAAAACATGGGGAAATGATGGTTAACATGTGAGCAAGTGTTTTTTCATACACGACACTATAGTCAGAATGTATCAAGGAAAATACTAACATGCTTCATTGAACAAACATAAAATTGAAAATATCTGTACTTTTATGGAGTTGTAGGCCAGCAAAATACTTATATTCATTCTTTAAAAATAGTTATGAATGATTCAGTCAGTAAAATAGTCACCACTCAAACACAAGAACCTGAATTCAGGTTCCCAGAACCCACATAAAATCCATGTCTCTAATTCTAATGATGGAGGGACAGAGACAGGATAATATCCAAGGGCTTGCTGAATAGCCAAATGGGTAAGTTACATACTTCACATTCAAGGATGGTCCTGTCTCAAAACATAAGGTAAAGATAAAATGAGAAAGACATTATACATCAACAGTTAGCCTAAACACACACACATACACACACACACACACAAATATGAACTAAATAAAAGAACTATGTTACTTTGTAAATAAAATATAAAACAATAGAGTGTAACTTAATATTTTGTGTATTTCTCTTGATTCACTCACTTAGCTAAGAGCTAGACAAACACAGGCCCTTAGAACAGAGATTCAAGTGGACAAAAAAATAATAATTCTTCACACTTCAATTGTTTGTGTCAACAAGTCTTTGATTGCTTGCTTTATTTTTTGCTTTGACAAAATATGTAAGAAAATTTTGAGGGAAGAAGTGTTTTTTTTTTGTTTGTTTGTTTTATGGCTTCATCTGCGACATAGGAGTAAAGACAAGAGAGAAAGACGACACATGGCTATCAGGAAGCAGAGGGGAAAGAATGTCTGAGTGATTGTGCTCCCTCTTTTTCTCCTTTATTCCCATGGATCCTGCAGCGGTGGGAAGCTGCCCTCCCCACTCATGGTAGATGGTTTCTCTTTAGATAACTCTCTCTGGAATAGCCGTGAGATATACTTCACTAATCTCTTAGCTGTGCCCCAATCAAATTGACAATCAATTGTAACCCATCAATGACTTGACATATGGATGTAATTTCTCATTCATGTGTAATAAATGAAAAACACAGAAACATGCCAAACCTGATCTATCTGGGTTAAAAAGCAGGCACTTAGAAAGAATATTTTTATTTCTGTACTCTGAGAGGTAACTGGGAAATGACTAGCAGGAACAAACCCCCAAATGAAGTTATATTTTTCTCATCCATTGGGTGTCAAGCATTTTTTTTTATTTTCTTTAATGTAAGTTTTCATAGCTTCAAGTCATACATTGAATTACTTTTATAATCCAAAAGTGAAAATTAAAAAACAGAAATGAAAAACTGGAAAACAATATTCTTTCCAATTATAGCTTTTTTTCTAAATAAAACTATATTTTCATTGAAAGACCCTTAATCTTCAAGTTAAATGTAACTATTTTAAGGAGTTTATTTTGGAAAATTCTGGAAGTAAAAATGCATGGAGTGTAAAGTGAGTCAGGATTTTTGTTGATATTGAAACCATTATTATTTTTCATTTGTCAAGGAGTAGCAAAGCGAATTAGTGTGAAGGCAGATTGAAAGAAAATGATGGCATCTAGAGTGGACACAGATCACACTGGATAGAGGTAGGTATTGATTTGTAAGGGGCACATAAGAAAACTGAAAATATACTGCTGAGCTGGAGAGAGATGTGAACGAGAAGGATGAGGAGAGAATAGAGTGCAGGGGGTAGAACAGGGGAGTGACAGCCTGGCAATGGGACTGTGGGCTCACACATGCCTGGTTATGCACAGTGCCAAGATTTACAAATTGCCTGGGCCTCCAAATAATAGAACATTTAAGACCTCTCTACTTTATTTATTTGCTTTTGCTAACACTGCTCTTGTTCATCAAAGCAGGAAGAAAACCAATAAGCATTTGGGTTCACCAACATAACTCAAAACATGCTGTGTTTTCAGGCCCACAAATCTTTCTAAGGAACATAATTTTCTCATCACCATCCCCTGCACAAGAAATAAAAGTATTTTATCTGCAAGGAATCTTCTTTTGGTTTTGATACCAAGAGAAAGCTAGAAGTAATTCTTTGGGGCTTTGATTGGAAATGAGGAAAATTAAAATTTTCTATACTTTTGCCTAATGAGATTTATATGAGTATTTGGTTTTTCCTAGGACCATAATGTCTATCTCTAGAATGAGGGTAGCTGTAATGCACAAGGAGACTGAAGACACACAGTTTTAGAGTTAAACTGCCAAGGCAATGTTTCTGATACCAAAGTTACATAGGGTAGCCATTTTTATCTGCAAAACCAGCAGTATCAAATATTCAAGGCTATAGTTTGGGAACACATTTAAGCCTATAAAGCAAAATTGGTTAATTAAGTTTCAAAAACTCTCATTCAGTATAAAAATATTTAAACAAACTAATTTTCACTTTCAATTTGATCATTGTATTTTTAGTTAAAACTCAAGGAAATGACTGGAGATGTGGCTAGTGGCTAAGAATGTTTACTATTCCAGCAGTTACACAGTAGCTCACAACAATCTGTAACTCTCATTCCAGGAAATCTAACACCTTCTTCTGGCCTCCATGAGCACTTCATAAAAAAATAGTACAGATACACTCAGACACACACACACAAAATAAATAAATATTAAAAATTAAAAAGACAGATCCCTTCCTCCCTGTATCAAGGCTGAGCAAGAAGGCATCCCATCACAGAGAGTTGGCTCTAAAAAGCCAGTTCATGTATCCAGGATAATTTCTGGTCTCATAGCCAGAGCCCACTAACAGCTTATTCTAAGCAACTATCACCTTCCTTCAAAATACCTCCTATTTTGATTCCACGCAGGCTGTCCAGCTGTCACTCCAGAGTCAATGAGTTCCCATTTTCTCAGGTAGCTGTTCCTATGGTTTTCTACATTGTGCTCTTAACCCCCACATTTTGCTCCTCTAGTTGCTTCTCCTTCTCTTCAACTGAACTCCAGCAGTTTGGCCAAATGCTTGGCTGTGGGTGTCTGCATCTGCTTCCATCAGTCATTGGAGGTAGGTTCTATGATGACAATTAGGGTAGTCACCAATCTGACTACAGGGGAAGGATAGTTCAGGCACCCTCAACAGCATTGCTAGAAGTCTTAGCTGGGACCTCCTTGTGGGTTCCTATAGATTTCTCTAGCACCAGGTTTCTCCCTAAATCCAAGATGGCTCACTCTGTCAAGATATCTCTTTCATTTCTCACTCTCTCCATCCCTCCTCCCACTCAGCCTTCTCAAACCCTCATGTTCCTGCTGTGGGATTATGCTCTTGTACATAGTAAATTTGTCTCTCCTATTGGTTTAATAAAATGCTGATTGGCCAGAAGGCAGACAGGAAGTGTGGGCAAGGCTACCAGACTAAGAAAACTCTGGGAAGAAGAGGAGCAGGGTAGAGATGCAAGCAGACACAGAAGAAAGATGACAAAAGTGCTCTGAGAAAAGATATCAAGCCACTTGGCTAAATCAGATAAGAATCATGCATTAGTTTAAAAGTAAGAGTTAGAAAGCAATATGTATGAGCTGTAGACCAAACAGCTTGTAATTAATATAAGCCTTTGTATATTTATTTGGGATTAAGCAGCTGTGAAACTATGAGTGTGGTGATATCTGGACCCCAGGGTTAAGCCAGGCCAGACACTTCTTACTACATGTTTCCACTCCTTATTCTCTCTCCTCTACACCCCCTTCCAGTTTATGCAGAAGATCTTAACCATTTCCTCTTTCTGGAGCAATTGATGTGTATCCCTCTTAGGGTCCTTCTCTCTACCTAACTTCTCTGGGATTGTGGAATCTAGTCTGTTTACTTGGTATGTTATCCTGTGATGAGGCCTTGCCCACTTTGAAGAGTAAATGAGGGTAGTGTGAGCGGGGGAGCCAAAGAAAGGGAGGGAGGATGAACCATGGACTGTATGTAAAAGGAAGGGAGCCTTAAATAAAAGGAAGAAAAAAGAAAAGAAATAGTAGAGTAACTATGTTCTGCCTTTACAATTTTTATCTAAGACTTTCCAAGCAGAATCCTTCACAGATTTGGAGCTAAAATGTCACTATTTCTATTTGAATTATAAATAATAGTTTTTAAATTAAAAAAGATAAGGTTATGTTTCTATCTTATTAAATAAGTAAATAAGATCATGCAAAATGTCAGTATACTAAAAGCCTGGAAACAACAGCAAGTGTCTGTTTTTTAGATTTATTTATGTCAATGAGTGTTTTAAGTAAATGCATGTCTGTGTTTCATGTGAATACATGGTGTCTATGGAGGTCATAAGAGAGAATCGGGTCTCTTGGAACTCTAGAATCATGGACAGTTTTAGTTGGTGTATGGGAGTTTGGAATGGAACCTGGGTCCATTAAAAAAAAAAAAACCACAAGTTTTCTTAATTTCTTAGCCACCACTCCAACCCAAGGCTATCCATTTTAAATTGGCAATTTATTTCTTGTTTATTCTTGAACCACAGAAAACCCTAGATAGAGAGGAGTACTGGTATTAAGTCAGAGAGCCCAGATTGTGTTGTATTCACAAGAGCTGAGTGTGAGCTGGTGAATAAGAACATATTAAGTCCCTTGGGCAAAGTCACAGTGTATGGGAAAGGCAAGGACTAAGACAATGACAAAAAAGTTCATGAAGTACCAAAGTTCCCCTATGACTGACTGTAATAAAGTAGTCAGAGTAATCTGTCCAGGAACAAAACCACTGAAAATTGACTTGGTGATACACAGCCAGGCTGGCTTTTGAGAGACAGCTGTTTGCTGCTGTAAATTAAAGAGGAGGAACTGAAGATGGAAACAGAGAATCAAGCAAACCTATAGTGTGTATGCTTTGGTAGTTATTCTAGTATGAAGTGGATGCTATTGGTGGAAATAGTGCAGCCACAAGGAAGATTTTCCTTTCTACTTCATGTGCTGGATCCGCTGAAGTAAACCAGCCTTCTCCATCAAATGCTTTTCTGTGCATTTGTGTTTGGGAGGTAGAATGTGAATTTATTAAACGGAACAAATACATCCCATTTATCTGACACGTTTGATGTAATATTTATAATTCCTCCCAGCAAATGCAACTTCTGGGTGGTTTTCCATAGCTTGCAAAGCCTCAGGCAAATCTTCAACCAGTGGTTCCTATGCGTTCCACTTACCATCAGTTTGAACATTTAGGAGTCAGCATAGAATTTGTTAAATTTAATTTTTTAATTAATATACAATATATTAATATACAATAGCACCAAAATAATTAAACTTAAAAAATAATAAGAACAAAAGGTTTCAGTCACTCTGTAACAACACCTCCATAAATCCTAAAGTACAGAATAGTTTAGAACATGTTCCAAAGCTGGTGGTGGTTCCTAGAGAACCGCAAGCTGGCCACACATACATCATTAAAAGAGAGAAATGGAAAGTTAGTTTGCAACTTCATTGTTTATCTGTTCTTCCTACTCCTTATCTTTCACTTAAATTGTACAAAATAATAAAACATTGTAACTAATAGTAATTAGAATAATAATGATCAACAGGAGCTGGTTTCTGAAGCTAGAGAAAGTGGTTACTTAATGACTTGCCACTAGATCTACTGGATGCTGAGACAGTTTATTTGTTTACTATGTCATGAAACTAGAGAGAAGGGTCAGTAAAGTACTTGCCAGACAACCCTGAGTTACATCTCCACAACCAATATTTTACAAAAAGAAGAAATAAAAATAGTGTGCATTTGTTACAGAGACAGAGATAGGAGGATCTCAAGGTCCATGGGCCAGCCTACTTGGAAAGGCCTTGGCTAATGAGAAACATTATCTCACAAAACATGAATAATCTAAGGAATGACAGATAGGGTTGACTTAGGCCTCTACAAGTGCATGAACACATATGTGTACTATACACAAACATTTATACAGAGAGACATAATAAAATAATAAATTGAAATGGTAACAAAAGGCAAACCAATAGAAACTAAGATTTTAAGAAAAATATAAATTTGATGTGTTCATCATGCAAAGAATGAGTGAGAAGAATCTGATGGCTGCGGTTCTTAGATAGATGAGCTGTGAAAAACACAATGAACTTCAAAGGACTATAAGTTCGCAATTTTTTCACCTAAATAAAGTAAGCAACACTATGTTGGGATGCCATTACGTAGTACATGAAATATCCCTGAGCTCTGAAACCTTATTAGGTGATGAGCTTGTTTGTTTATCTGTCTATTGGTGCTATTGAAATTACATAAAACAATAATGAATATCAACTTCAAAACAGTATCAAGCCAGAGATAGTGAGGCTTAATGTGCTATAGGTTTCTCTGAGGCCTTACAGCACACAATGCCTGAAAACATTAAATTATTTGTGGTGTGTTCTATTGCAGAGAAAAGAGGGCTATAAATAATACCAACCAGTTAGCTATATTTATTTGTGATGCTGAAGGAATTTTGATGTGACCAAAAGGATTTGAGGCAGGGTAACTATTGTAGGAATAACATCAAGAAATAATGTGCTTTGAGTGTTAGGAAATGTGCACATTGGACTACTCAAAACTTTTAGTTAAAGCTGTATAGAAAAGTGTATCCTGGTTAGTACCACCCAAGCTTAATTCAGAGTGAGAACATGTTCCTGAGATGAAGAATGTGAGCCTGACTATTCACTATTCGCTAGTCACCAGGGAGATGTTTGAGCTTAAAGTTGAAACTTCTGTTACCATTTAGAGTCTGAATCACAAAGAAGATGGTAATTGGTTTCATGAGTCAGATGCTGGACTACTGGAAAGCAGCAGGCTGAGCAGTGCCATGGAAATGAGGAGACATTTAGCTATTCACAGAAATCTAGGGACTGGAGTGATGGCCCTGTGCTTAGAAGTGTAAACCACTTCTTCTAGAAGACCAGAGTTCAGTTTACAGCACCCACATCAGGTCAATGACCCTGAAACTGATTGGAAGACCTTTTCAGGAGTTCAAGGTCATCTCATAACATCTTCAGCTAGCTCCCCATTCTGATTTCTCATTGTACCCAGATGTAGCCCACTGTCCAAAACAGTAGCTCTTGAATATGACGTTCCTCTGGCCTCATTCTCTTGCTTTAGTTACTGGTTGTTCTTTTGCAAGGATTTTGCATGAGTCTCTGTGACAGACACCTTGCCTTCAAACTATTTAATATCATAGGTATAGTAACCTAGAGGAACTTTCTGGTGTGCAGAACCCTGTTCTTCTCACACACTAGCATGGAGTTCATGCTTCATCACAGAGTAGGTTGACTACTTACAACCTATTCTGCAGATTGCCACAGAGTCCCAGTGGTTCTTCCATACTCTCTCATCTCTAAGGCCTTGTATTGCTCACTGTGTGTGTGAGTGTGTGTGTATGTCTGTGTATGTGTCTGTGTATCTGTATATTTGCATGTACATATTCATGTATACATTTAGGATACCTGAAGTTAATATTGGATGTCTTCATTAGTCACTCTCTACTTTACTTCTTGATGTATGAAACCTCCTCTATTAATCTAGAGCTATTATTCTTCAACACTGACCAATGATCCTCTGTTGTATTAAGTTTGTGGCCCAGACTTTTGGGCCTAGACCAGAGGTTTGACTGGCAGTCCAGCAGTCCCACAGAATCACCCAGACACTTATATTATTTTTACACTGCTCAGCCTAGGGCCCAGGCATTTAGCTTCCTAACTCTTTATCCTTAAACTAACCCTTATCTTGTTCAGTCACATAGCTCGATACCTTTTCTCAGAACAGCATTTCAGTTTCTTCCCTCTGTGTCTGCTGCCGTCTCATGGTTGTGTCTCCATGATATCCCTGTGATTTCTATGCTCTGCTCTGAGATGTTCCCAGAGTTTTCTTGGTCTGGTAGCCCCGCCCACACTTCCTGTCTACCTTTGGCCAATCAGCTATTTATTAAACCAGTAGGCAGGACTATTATTTACAATGACAGAAAACAGGAGCAACATAATCCCATTACAATCCTCAGGGGCCCCAGCCTCTGCCTCCAGCACTGTGATTTAGCCACATGCCACTATATGCAGCTATCACTTCTCTGCTAAAGATCCTAAATCTGATCCTCAAGTTTGTGCAAAAAAAAAAAAAACTTTAGTGAAAGATTTTTTCCCAGCCCCCTAAATAAAATGCTGTATCCATTTCTTAAATATCTTACACATTTAAGTCTCCTTTTATACAGTAAGCACAGACTGTTGCTAACTCTGATTATGGGAATCAGGAAACATACGGAAGAGTGATAATGTTTCCCCTCTCTTTCCCTTTGTCTCCTGCAGAAGACGGTAAAAGAAAAAGTCAAAAGAATGAAGAGGAAAGGAAATGAAAGTGAAGAAAGAGGAAAAGGAAAAATCATATGGATTTGGGGGCAGTGGAATTATTCTATTGAAAACATCATCTGTCTAAACCAATAGACTAGACAACCCCAAGAATAGATGCTAATGATGTGTTACTGGGGCTACATCAGTTCTAACAAATGGACCACTCTCCTGAGATGTAGATGTGCTGAAAGACTCTTCTTGTATAGAAGCAGGAGGTACAAGGGAAGGCTGTGTATACTTAGTTATGCTGTAAAATCAAAACTACTCTTAAAAATAAGTTGATTTTTTTAAGGTAAAAATGAAGAAATTACCATTTGGAAAAAGATTTTTTTTGTTTCTTTTTTATATCTCTTATTTATATCTGTCTTTATTATAGATCTTACCAAGCTGCAACAATATCTCTGGTGCTGCAACAATATCAATAGATGTCAAGCTGAGGGGAATATGCAAGATCTGCATGAACTTAAAATCCCACTATTTTTGGCATGCTTCTTATTTCAGGTTTAGGAAATATTGTGATAGCTGACTCATTCAGAGTGTTTTCAGACCTCTTTTGGCAGGGGAAAATGGGTTTGAAATAGAGATTTCATGAACTGAACTTCACAGTTGTACCACATGCTTGACAGAATCCAAAGAACGTGATTTCTTATGGGCGGGTGAGAATGTTGCCTTCCACAATGGAAATGAAAATTTTCATCAGACGAAAATGTCCTCAGCACCTTAGCAGATTGTCCGAAGTTTTCTCCAACATGTGTTTGTGGATATCCCAATCATAATATAAAGATCTTTCTTACTCTCTCTTAGGAGAAGACCTGCATGAGATCTAGCGAAATAAAAGATTTTTATCTATTATATTAGACTTAGAGCATAAAACTATGACTGTTAACCCACATACTTAATCTAGCCTGGTACCATTTTTTATCTTCATGTATCCCAGAGTCGCCTTGAACTCACTATGTAGCTGAGGATGACTTTTGAAATTCTGATCTTTTTTTCCTCACCACTCTAATCCTAGTATTGTAGACAAGTGCCACTGTACCTGGTGGATGCTGTTTTGGAGCTCTAGCCCAGGGCTTCATACATGCCAGGCAGACACAGGCTACCAAACCAACATGTGCTCTAGACTTGTAGCATCTGCTTTTGTAAATACTTTACTATGATCTGGCTTACTCATTCATTAATGTCCTATCTCATAGCTATTCTATTTGAAAATGACAAAGAGGAGTCTTTGCAAGAAAGATCACTTGACATACCTCACAGAAAATAGTCACCATCCATCACATCACCCAGACTCTTGCTGTACTACATTGTTAAATAAAATAGTTCCTGACAATTTAGTGAAGACCATTTCTTCACTCAACAATCATTAATCAGATTCTAGTGATGTGTTGGGGCTCTGACAGACACTGAATCAATACAGCAAGGAAAAAAAATAGATATGATCTTCTGCAGCAACAACAGCCTAATTTAAAGCATGTGAGCAAGTCTGAGCCTTGGTCTGAGAACCTGCTCTGTGCAGTGGGTGGCAGTTAATGCAGAGACTCAAAACTGGTTACAGTCTCAGAAGGGACTTTCAAACGCTCAGCCTTAAACAGAGGGACCCTTTCAACCTCCCTGCTCTAATTTGGTTTCTGTCCCTGTGACAGAACACTGCTGGCCAAAGCAACTTGAGAAGAGAGGGGTTTGTTTTGCTTACACTTTTATATCACAGTCCATCATTGGGGAAACCAAGGCAGGAATTCAAGGGAGGAACCTCAAGGCTGAAACTGAAGCAAAACCACCAGTAATGGATTTACTGATTTACCTAGATTGTGTTTTTATACAACCCAGGACCACTTGCTAGGGGTGGCACCACCAACAGGGACCTGGATCTTCCTACATCTGTCATTAATCAAAAAAAAAGGGGAAACATAGAAGGCTTCTGTGACAACCCGCATCCACCAAAAACAAGATAACAACTTATAAAGGAAGCCATTACAGAAAACTCACTAAAATTGTGATAAAAAATGTTCAAGTCTATCTCTCAACAACCAATAGTTGTTGGTGGGATGATAAAGGTCTCACTTGTCTTCAAGGGGCTAGACACCTGCAGTTGGACCATGCTAAATGGTGACTATATATAGACAACCTAAATTAAACTTTTTTTTTTCTTTTATTGGGAGGAAAACATCACAAGTGCAGGGGGTGGACGTAGGAGGAGTGGGAAGTAAAGGTGATGAGGTTACATTATGTGAAATTCCCAAGTAATCAATACAAATATTGTATTTTTTTAAAAAAAAAGAAGAGAAAATGTCCCCTCAAGCTTGCGTACAAGCAAATCTGATGGATTCTTTCTTCTCAGATGACCCTGGTTCATGTTGTTAACAGCAACAACAAAAATTAACCAGGAAGTTTCCCAAGATTCACCAAACACTACAGAAAGAAAGTAAGAGCCAGAGGATGAAGAGTGTTGGGGAATATTTCTTGTATACATGACATGGCCACTGTGCTCACAATCTCGCAGGCCCTGTGGTTACCAGCTTATGGTGTGCACACACAAAAAAGAGCACATACACATAGGATTAAGACTTTGGAAAGAAGAAGGGGCTTCACAATGTGAAAGGTTGGGATAAGAGAAAGTAAAGGTGGTGAACTGATTATAACACATTTTGTGCATGTCTGAGATTGTTCAAGATTTAAAAATGTAGGTATATGAGATTGGAGGTGGTAGCCAGCAAGAAGTTGCTTGAAGCTTAAGACAGTATCTGCAGACAGGTTAGTTTTTTGGTTTTTGTTTTGTTTTTTAAGAGAAATGAAAGCATTGGTCAGCCACACTGTCCTGGAGGTGACAGGGAAAAAAGTGTAGACCAGTCCAGCAAGCACATATTCCCCCTCCCTGTGAATTAAGGCAGTTAGCTGGCAGCAGACAAGAGATACAGTAAAGTATTCTGCTGGAGAACAGGTAAGTTAAAAATCGTGCACTTGCAGGAGGTGAGATTTTTAAAGTATTCCCATGGCTGCTTTCAGGAAGGTCCTCATTAGGCTCGACAAGAGCTTCCTCTGATGCTGCCCTTTCCCCTGACTTGGAGAATTGCAGCTTGAAAGAGGCAGTTCAGTCCCCACTGTGGCTCAGTCCTTGGCCTAATTTAGGTAGTACAATAATTCTCTCCAACTGTGCAGATGATGAGATGGGGCCTCTGTGAATTCTTGTTTGAGAATTGGTGTCCAGAATCTACAAGGAAAGCATCCAGGTGCTGTCTTTTGGACTCTGCTGCAGTTGACTGATATCCTGTTGATAAAATAAGCTCACAATGCAGCTGTCCCCAAAGCCTACGTGTGCCGCCCCATGCCTGCCTATTTCAGAGGCATAGATGTCAGAATCTGAAAGGTCTGATGAACCATTTGACCTGAGACTACCATTATTTTTTACAGTTTAAAAGGAAAATGATATACAAAAAAAGATAAAACAGTTTCCATTGAACAAATGTTACGATGTGAAGAGACCTGAGATCTCTGAACAGCCTGATTCATTAAGGTGCAGAACTTATTTGAAAGCTTAAGACCCCAAACATCACATGTAATATTTTAAGGTTCACAGAAAAGTGCTTCCTGAGGCTTGTACAGTCTTTCATTGCTTTAAATCCATGTAGGTCATAATATGGCAAGTCATCTCACAAACAGTATTCTCATCTAAGCCAAGAGTATTTCACCCACAACCCTAGCCACCTGTGTTGAGAGGACTCCCTTGGAAGCCTTTCCTGTAGTGAGGGTTATTGAAGAAACACCAAAGTCAGTCCACACCAAAACACCAACCAAGAGCCGTTTGACCCAATAAACCTAAAGTATTCTTTGTGCTCTTAAACTTAAATTGTTTTTAAAAATCAATTTAATGAGAAAAGTATCTGGTCATTTATTCTTTTCCTCTCTAAAAACTGACCAGATAGGATTATATATTCAGTCATTTGCAAAAATGAAAATTGTGTGTAATTCATTTTTGTACAGCTAGTCTTTGGTAGTCACATAGTGGAAAAGGTAAATATGTTAAATATATATGGTCAATAGGCAGACGATAGATAGATGACAGATATAATAAATAGATAACAAGTATTATTTTGGTTACTTTTCTGTTGTAATAAAATACTATGATAAAAGCAAATTTTAAAAGAGTTTGTTGAGCTTCCAGATTGAGAGGGATTGAGTTCACCATGGCATGAAGGCATTTCAAAGCCACAGGAGTAAAATCCAGGCTTAAAATATGTCATCTGGGAAGCAGAAAAAAAGAAGAGAAGTGGGTGATGGTGTAATCCCTCAAAGCCTATCCCAGTGATGCTCTCCTTCAGCAGAGTTCTACCTCCTAAAGGTTCAATAACCTACTCAGCTAGCACCATCTACTAAAGAGCAGCTGTTCAAACACATGGGTTTGTAGAGTACATCTCACATGGAAACTGCAATTGATATTAGATAGTAGGTATATATAGAGAGAGATGCCATATATATATTATATATGGTTGATAAACATATGGTTAATAGAAGTAGTAATTGATAGCAGGTAAAGATGATGAATAAAATATAGTAGATAAATATACAGATGAAAGGTGGATATGTTATGTTATAAATAGATGACAAATAAAAATAAAAAGATGCCCATGAGATAATAGACAGACAGATAGATAGATAGATAGTTAGATAGATAGATAGATAGATAGATAGATAGATAGAGACATAGAGACATAGAGACATAGAGACATAGACAGACAGACAGACAGATAAATAAAATATACAGGAATAAAAAAGAAAATAAAGTTTATAAAGTCAAATAACTCAATAATTCAGATTTATTTTTCTGGGTCTACATATATCAATTTTATTTAAGTCATAATGCTTATTGCTGGTCTCTCTTTTACTTTAATGACAACTTGGTTTCTGTGCATTCCAAAGTTTTAGTTCCTGTATTTTTCCAGTCTCATAGAAAGCTTTAATGTCACCTATGTTCCAGCTTTTCCTAGTCTCCAGTACAGAAAAGGCAGTGGCAGGTCTTGAAAGGGACACATGTGACTGTTGTTATGCATAGGACATAACTTCATTGTGTTCCTCACAGAAATGTGATTGGAGGCTTGTTACTTGTCAAACTGTCTTTACTGACAGTTGTCATGAGACATATAAGATCCGGGAGGAGGTTCCTTAAATCATTGGATGATGCTCTCAAAAGCAATTCTCCCACAAGGCCCTTAGTTCTCATAAGGAGCAAGCCTGACTCCATCTACCTATGTGTGTTTTCTGGCTCATGATGTGACTACAGCAGGCCCCAACAGGCACTTACACCATAGGCCATCCACCTCTGCACATTCAGGTCCCATGCCCTAGAACACTCAGACCTAGGATGAGCAGCCTCTTCTTTGTAAGTAGCTTATCAAATCTTTCATTCTATTGACAAAGCTGACATAGTTTTCTGTGATACTACTTCAACTCCTTTGTTTAGACTGTGTCCAACTGTAGTGAGAAGGGGCCATGAAGAAAACAGGACAATCTCTTGTGATGGGCATGTGAAAGAAAAATTTGTTGCTGTATAGTGCTGCGAGCCCACCCTTCTGTACTGAGATGAATGTTTTTCTTAGGGTGATGTTTAATGCCACCCCAGCTTCACCTTTCTTTGAAGATAATTTCATAAGATCTTGAAGACATTTTCCGTCAGGGCAGCTGGATGTACACATAGCTACCAGTCTTCTCTTGGGTAGAGATCATTACTGTTTCCCTGAGAATCCATCTCCAATACATCATGCATCAAGCTACCTTTTCCTTCCTCTCTGTTCCATCACTGAGACTCACTGGAACTGCTATGTGTCTCTGTTTTACAGCATAACCACGATGGGGATGGATCCTAGAACATCACAGTGATTATATCCCTTAAGAGCTTTCCTCTGGTGTCTTTCCTGCTAAGACCAGTGTTAGACCAGTGGTAGATATGAGCGTCAATCTCTACGGTGATACTTATCCTCAGATTGTAAATTAAAAGAACATGGAAGGCTTTGTCAAAAGCCATGTCAACGACTCTATTATGACAAAGACAATTCTGAAAAGATCCTTGGCCATCTACACGAGAGCATTTGTTAGACATATAGTCAATATCCACACGGGGCAACACCACCAAGCTGATTCCTTTCTATTTGCTTTAGAAAGAACATATGACATGTTGCAGCCCTATGGTAATGTCTCCCATGTCTTCAAGCCTTTCTCCACCCAGTTCTTACATTTCTTCTATGAAGTCTTGGTTGGACTGTTAGGGAAATGGCTAATAGTACTAGGCATACATGTCACCTCTCAGAAAAGCCACAAAAGTAGTTTGGTGATTCAACAGGTAAATATAAGTGCCTTTTACTTGGTATTTTGTGTCATAGGAAGTTCCAAGGCCATGCTGAGATTAAAGAACTTGCTACAAGGACCTAAAGATTTTATCAGAGCTGTTACCTTTGTTTTTTTATAGCATATAACATAGATGAGAAAAAGATTAGAATCAGCAACATGAGAGCTACAGAAATATCCCAGTAAGTAAAGAGCCCACTGAGCAGGGATGAGAACCTAAATTTGACTTCCCCACAACCCATGACAAAAAGATGGGTGTTGTGACTATACTCCTAGAGCTGGAAAGGTTGAAACAGTAGGACCTTTGGGGTTTGCTGGCCAGCCACTCCAAGGTCAGTGAGAAGCTATCTCAAAAACAATTAAGTTGATATTTAGCCCAAACACACACACACATACATAATTAATAATAGAAAGAGGCTCAAGTGGTATAGTCCAGAAAGATCTAGACATAAACTTTCCATTATTTGCTTGCCCAGATTACTGTAGCCAGGGTTTACTATTCACTTGGGCAGCATGATAAGTGACATGGGATGTCTTTTTGTATGCTATGAATATGCTTTATTATTGGTTAATAAAGGAATTGTTCTGGCCTATCAGAAGGCATCTTAGAAGCAGGTGGGAAATCTAAGCATAAATAAAGAAGAAAGAGGGTGAAGTCAAAAGGAGACACTGTGAACTGCTTCCAAGAAAGGAAGATGTAAAGGAACTCGGGTAATCCACAAACCATGTGACAAGACATAGATTAAAAGAAATCAGTTAAAATGCAAGAGCTAACTAGCATTAAGGCAAAACAGCACGTAATTATTATAAGGCTTTGTGCAATTATTTGGGACCAAGCAGCTGAGGACACTTTATGTGGAATGGCTGGTTCAGATCTCGGGGCTAAACTGGGCCAGAAACTTACTACAGATAAATACACCCAACTGCTGATGGCCAAGATTTTTATAGAGAGCTAATCAGGGATCATGGAAGATTTTCACTTCTAGCATCTCCAGAAGTCAAGATAATAAGGACACAGTTCCAACCATCAATCACACTGATTACCTATACACATGTGTGTGTACACCATACACATAGATATGGAGGCCAAAGGATGATGTCAGGTGTCTTCCTTATTTTACTGAACCTGGAGCTGACCAGTTCCATAAGTCCAGCTAGTTAGTCAGCTTCTGGAAACAGGATCTTCCTCTTTCCACTTTCCCCACATTGGGATTATCAGTGTTCACCACCATGCCTGGCATAAGCTTTTCCCAGACTGAGTCATTCTACAGCCACAAACATGAAATTCTTATCACAAAACTTGGAAGAAAGTAAGATCCGAACTGATCTTAGCCCATTAAGATGCTCTGCAGTGGCACTCAGACCATTCCTATGTTAGATGAAAGTGTCTGCTTGCAATGTTACCTATGAGGAAAAGAGAATTCTCTGCATCTATCAGATAACCCACACTGATACATTAAAAGCTGTTACAAGAAGAAAAAGACAAGATATGCTATACTAGTGACTGGAGCATCATGTAGGTGCCCCCAACACCCGGTGTCTGCAGCAAAGCAGAACATGTTTGTATTTCCCTGGGAGACAGGTACCTGGGGCACTTACCAGGGGCCTGACATTGAACTAGCTGATAAGTGGATGCAAAGAGCAAGCATGTTACCGTCTCTACCCTTGGGGTGTGCTTAGAATTATAAACCACAGAAGAGATAAGAGGAATAAGAAAACAAATTCATGTTGTAGACAAATATTCCAAAAAAAAGTTAGGGGAAGTCAGCAACACCAGAGGCAACAATATCTCAGAAGCAGTGATCCTGTTTTCTGCTTCTTATTTTCCTGTGCAATGAGGAATAAGCACAGACTTTGCTCTTCACCGTTCAAAACTGACAAATGCCCAGAATCCTCCAGTAACTAATCCTTTTCTATTTTAAATTCACTTAACTCGACCCCCACAGCATCTCTACTTAAGCTTTTCTTCCATATTTTCTCTGATCTCATATTTTCTGCATACCCCTGACAATTTTCTGACAGTGTCTATTATCTCTGACTTCCAAATGGATTTCTACAGGTAGCATTCTTATGCAATTTTTCATAGGCTACATTCAGATTATTTTGAACCATATACTTTCTCCAAAACAAGAATGTTCTTTTGTGGCTGGAGTTAAGCAGTTAAGAGTACTTGCTGCTCTTCCAGGGAAACTGAGGCTCAATTCTTAGTACCTACATCAACTCACAATTGCCTAAAACTCCAGTTCAGGGGAACCTCTACTTTCTTCTGTCCTATGGGAACCTTCACACAAAGGGTACATATGAGCATGCACACACACACACACATACACACAGAGACACAGACACATACACATACACACAAACACACACACACTTTTTAAGTGTTCTTTTCATCACTCCTAGTCAAAGGAATCAGCCTGGACTCTAAACATTTTTTAAAGTATAATTAAAGATGTAAAGGTCTTCAGGATATAACCAAAGTAATAAATGCTTGCTTTGCATGGAAGAGACCTGAGATCAATTCTTAGTACCTCATAAAAACCAGACTGTTGGTAGACAATCTGTAATCCTAGTGCTTCACAGTTTAAAGCAAGATCAGAATTTCAAGGTCATCCTCAGCCTGGACATGACTTTCTGTCACAAACAACAAAGGACACTATTAACCAAGTAGTGTAAGACACTGTCATTTATCACATATTTACCACTGGTGTTTTACAATATCCCCAAAGCAAGCTACAATGCAGTTACTCAAAAAATATTTACCAAAAGCCTATTTAATCTTAGCTATTAACTTGATTATTGGAGATATAAGTGACACAGGCATAAAGTAAAGAGAGACACTTGTCAATGAGTAACTTCTCATTGAAGTGATCAGAAAATAAAAAGTTCAATCAATAAGTGAACCTCAAATATTAAGCCCTAATAAATGTCACAGTGTGGTTACATAATAGAGTTGATTGAGACACAGGATTGCTAATAAAGATCTGACTTTCAAAAGAGCTGTCAGTAGGCCTCAAATACTGAGAAAACTGGTGAAAGTTAATGTTGATTTTGGTACTGGGTATTGAAGTTCTGCACTTCCCATAAGTAAACCGAGTCTGCAGAAAAAAGTCAAAGCAACAAAACCAGCAAGAACAAGATCTGCAATGGAAAAAAGCCACAAAATTCAAGGAAAAAAGCATGTGTCTAGGCTACATGGAACAAGAGAGGTGATATCACAAAGCAAGCAGAAGTGCTGAGAAGGTGGTCTCGTGAGTCAAGTACCTACCTCATAGTAACAGGAGCCTGAGTTGCTTTAAGGCTCTCAACTCAGGCCAATTTAGTCACATCAGTAAGGTCCAGGAGGTACATTTCCATCTCAGAGAAAAGTGGAGAATGATGGAGGAAGACATCAGATGTCAACCTGTGACCTGTACACACACCCTCATAAATACACACACACACACACACACACACACACACACACACACACACACACACACACAGGGCAAATACCAGCTACAAAGGCCATTTATGGGAGTCTGAATTTGTCTATAGGCACAAAAGAAAGTAAATTGTAAGCTCTGCACTGTGCTCTTGTGTGACTAAGTTCTAAGTTTCATAAGTAACTGTGTGGAGAGCTTGGCCTTGCACACAAGTAATCCCAGAAGTGTAAGAGCAGAGGCAGGGGGATTGCAGGGATCTCAGGGTTGTTGTCTTCCAGCCTAGCTCCAGGTTTTATTGAAAGAACTGTCTCAAAAGAATAAGATGGAATGTAACAAAATTGGACACCAGACACCTCCCCACCCTCTACATTCAAACAGCCCTATACATTCACACAATCCTGCCCATTCATACTTGTGTACATGTACTATACACATGCATATACCATAAATACAAAATGAGCAGGGAGTTGGGGAATTAACGTGGACAGGAAATTAAGATGGAAAAGTGTTTTATTTTAATTTGGTTGTGTCACATTTTTGTTCAGTGGTCCCTGGAAATCTGAAATGCCAAAGAGATGACCAATAGAGAGAGCCACAAACATGTGACTTAGTAGTGGGCTAAGGAGAAGCGAGGTGAACTGAAGCAGTAACAATAACGCAGCCACTACACTTGGCTCTAGAATGGAGAGGTTCCAACACAGCCACTGCACTCATCAGCTGTGGGATGGAGCAGTGTGTGTGTGTGTGTGTGTGTGTGTGTGTGTGTGTGTGTGTGTGTTTCCATGCCAATAGAAATAATCTTGGATGCCACATATATGGAGTCCTTCACCTTACTGTTTTCAGACATGGTCTTCTCACAGGAGCTGGAGACCAGTAGATTTAGCTAAGCTAACTGGCTAGTGAGCATAAAATCTCTGTTGTGTCTACCTCAGCAATGATTAAACACTCTTAACCGTAACACATGGCTTCATTGCATGGTTTCTGTGAATCAAATCCAAGTCCTCATACATACACAAGGACATTTATCTACTTTACAAAAATGTCAAAACTTATAAACAAGGGTGTTGTATTGGGTTTCTGGCCTGTCCAGCCTGTGGTCCAAACCACAAATCTACAGACCCTCAGACCCACAGAAACACATAGACACTTGTATTCATTTTACACCAATCAGCCGAAGGCCTGGGCATATTGCGAGCTAGCTCTTGCTCTTAAACTAACCCATCTTGTTCAGCTATGCAACTCGGTACCTTTCCTCAGAGCAGCATTTCAGCTTCTTTGCATCTGTTAGCTTCTCATCATGATGTCCCAGAGGTGTCTCTTTGGCTTCTCTGAGTCATCTCTGGTCAACTCTGAGATGTTCCCAAAGATTTTTTTTTAGTCTGGTAGCCCCACCCACACTTCCTGTCTGCCTCTGGCCAATCAGCTTTTTATTAAACCAATAGAAGGGACAAATACTTACAACATACCAACAAAATCTCACTACACAAAGTCTGGTGGGAAAGCTCAGCAGATAAACAGACATGTAACAAAACTAGTGACTTGAGTTTCATCCTAAGGATCCATGTGCATCCCTGTTGTAGCATGCCTTCAAACATACATACACACACAGACATACACACACACACACACACACACACACACACACACACACCACTAATAAATAAATAAATATATATATACATACATAAGTGAAAAATTTTAAAATGTTTCCATTGACCTAAATAAAATGCTTTCTAATTTTGATCATAAGACTTTGGTAGACTTTAGACTGTTTTGAATCTTTGCTCATTGTCTTAAGTAATAGATGACATTTAGGTAAGACAGAAAACAGAACTGGATCACCATGGACTAAGCTTTACAAGCTCTTCAAAGTTTTAAAGTTTCACTGGTCATATTAAAGCTTTCAAATTTATGATACATGCAAAAAATGAGACATTTTCATTACCAAAATTATGTTTTGAACTCACATTTTCTTGAATCTTATTCATTAGGCTTTCCTCATTAAAGCAATGTTTGCATTTGTGGTTTGAGGAAATGTAACAACTGCCTTCTAAATTCAAATTTATAGATCACTGGGAGATAGAAGCATGAAGTATGTGTTGCTATAGAGGTCAGGCATGTTATCCTAAAATTCTCACTCTTCTCTCCCCCACCCCACTCTGTATCAAAAGTCAGGTGGAGTCCAGAAGAAGGTGATGAAGAACTAACTCTATAACTCTTGATCTTCAAGCCCAAGACAAAGGCTCTCACAGAGCCTGGAGCTAGGGTGGAAGCGAGCAACGTGCAAGCATCTTCCTGCCTTAGGCTCTCCAAGAGCTGGGATCACAAGTACATCATTTCTTTATAATAAAATTTTAATAAAATTTCAAAACATTGAAACATGGAATCAGGAATACTGAAAGGTTTAAATTTTGTTTAGTGTTAAGGGCTGTGAACTCTAGAGGTTCATGTAGAATCCACAGAATGTGAAAATAGGGTAGAGTTGCAGTATCTAGTCAGGGGCTCCAAGAGCATGAGGCACACAGATAATAATGGGCACTGTTTACTGGAGTTATGCAAGTGAACAAAAAATGTCCCTCAGTTAGGACACCTTAGAAGGTGTGTCTACCTCTAAAGAGAGGCTGAAATACAGCTTAAAGAGGAGGTAAATTTGCTGTGTGGAGAGCTGATTTCTAAAGGAAGATAATGAAAGGGCAAAAACGCCTTCAGGAATAAAGCAGCAATGTACAAAGCAAAGGAGGATATGGGAGTTTTTTAAAATATCCACAGGTGTTTGCAAATGGGTGAAATGAAAAAGGGGTGGGGAGAAAAGAAACAGGAAGACTGTATTTAGATTCTAAATCACAAAGAATCTTTGCATGTGATATGCTATAGACTCAATGTTTATCCAATGGAAACAAGACCAGTGGTGACATTATTTTACCAACAGCTAAAACTAAAGACCTCATAAACAGGGCATAACTTGTTTAAGTTAACCTATCAAGCAAAGATTAGTAAATATTTGAGACTATCTTTGGCTAACCCTACAACATACACAGTCCTGAAAGAACAAGATCCACAGGAAGAATGGTGTCCTTAAGTTATTGTCAATGTAGCCACAGTGGCATCCTTGTACAGACACACTCAAAAATGCACATTCTTCTTTAGAGCTAGGTAAGTTTCCTGGGTATCATCTCCATTGTTTCCACTTCTTTCTTTCATTGTGGGAGAAGTAACTAGACATATGGGAGAGACATTGGCTAGGCTTAAATATGTGAGGGAGCTGAGAACACTCTGCCAACCCACCTGGCCTGCAGAGCCTTCTCTTGTGAGAGGAACTTGTGAGGATTTATGAATGAGGGCAGAAAGGTGCCTCCAGAGATAGGAGGACAAAAGTGGTGTGAGGCTTATCCCTCGCTAAGGGGGGAAATACTAAAATGCCTGGCTTTTACACTTTAACATGTTCAAAGGTGACTGGCCTACATAATTTTATTTGACCCTTACATTAACATTATGCAGGCCTCTTTCCTCACTTATTATTTAATTCATTCATTAATGAATATTTATGGAGTGACTGCTACACTCCAGGAAATGAGCCAGGCACTAAAGAGGAAACAATAACAAAAGCAGTGTGTTCCTGCCTCAGGGAACCTCAGTACTGAGATAGCAAATGATACAAAATATGGATTAAGGGGCCCCTAAATTGCTGTGATACAGTTATCATAACAACCACAAAGAGAAAAGAATTGCTGAGATTGGAGGGAATGTGTATTTTGCTTCAGATATTGGTACAAGAAATAGCCTTTTGCAGAGCTATGCTCAGGAAAACAGGCTGGGAAATGAGTCCAGCAAAGGATTCTAAACCAGCGGACTGTGCCACAGTCCTGGGGTAAGAGCTCAGTTGAAAAGGATGCAGGAGGTAAAGATGAACTCATGTTGCTATGGAAAAAGGAGTGGGGAAGCTTTAAGTATATGGGTCTCGCTGTTCCATACGCTGAACTTGTAAGGTGCAGAAAAGGAAACTTACATCTACATTTGCCATGTTTACATTTTCCAAGTAGAAAAAAGGCGAAAAATAACAGATAACCAGGAATAGTTAAAATGAGGTCTTTTAGTAATAAGCAGAATTTGATCTTATCAAGAACAAATGGACAGATCCAAAGAAATGATAGGATAGGGTGATTGGGAAGCCCAGAGGCTGGAGGGATGGACAGGTATAATATGAGGTTCTGACTCTCTTGCAGTCCCACTGACACTTAGCCCTAAATAATCACACAAAGGCTTATGTTAATTTCATGCTGATTGGCCTATGACTCAAGTCTATAACTTACTTATTCTCAGCTCTCACACTAACCCATGATTAGCCGAGTGGCTTATTACCTTTTCTCAGAGCAGCATTTTGAGTTCTTTCCTCTGCATGTGCTGGCATCTCTGCTGTTCTTTCTCTTTCCAGAGTTTTCTTAGTCTGGTAGCTCTACCCACACTCATGTCTGCCATCTGCCAATAAGCATTTCATTAAACCAGTAGGAGGGACAAATATTTACAGTGTACCAGTACATAATCCCACAGCAGAGAAGAGATCAGGAGTCCAAAAGGGAAGAAGGTGCTGATAAATCCACCTGTAAGTGAAGGATGCAGCCACTGACTAGAGCATGTACAGATGTGACACACACAGTAGAATTAGTTTCCATTTATCTTTCATGTGATATTGTCAGAAATGCTTCCTTGGTGAATGAGTAGAATATAAACATCTTTTCAAAATATTTACCTTTTATTTTGCTTATGTATGTGTGTATGTGTACAGAAGAGGTGAACAAATCCTTCCCTGGAACTCAAGTTATAGATGATTGTGAGTTGCCTGGGTCCTCTGCAAGAGCAATAAATACTCAACAACTGAGCCATCTCTCTATACCAAAACAACATTTTGATGACAGCTAAGAACCAATGGGGACCAAAGCAAATGAGGAAATGGATTCAAATGTTCTACAATTCAACCAAGAGAGTATAGGCAACAGAATGAGGCAACTGAGATTAATATGGACATTACCACATCAGCTCAGGATACTCTTTGGACCACCCTAAAATGTACTGGAGAAGTATGGCCATCTCCAGATAAGACAGAGAGATAAGATAAGCAAACTACACCTTTCTTCCTGATCATCATAATGTATATAGAAGTCCAATGAGAAAAGAGCATCTTTACTTTAGTGTATGTATTGTTGTTTGTTTGTTTGTTTGTTTGTTTGACTTTAGAATTCAAGTTTATCAAAGGGGAAAGTGAGGCATACAACACCAAATATTTTATCCTGTGGTCTGAAAATTGGTCTTAGAGTCAGGAGCAATGATTGTTTGTGAAGGCTGTGCACTTACCAACAAACAAATTGGTGAAATAAAATGTGAGGAAATTAGTTTTGCTCTGTACCCTTGCCTGGTAATGAAATATCCAATTAAAAGAAATTATGAGCCTTTAAGGATGATTGCTCTTGCACAAAGTGAACTGAAATGGAAATTCATAACCACACGCCATCTCCATCCTAGAAGCCTATTAATTGGAACGATTTTCATAAAAGCTTAGGTTGAACACTCTCATTAACAAAGCATACCTTTGTGGAGCAGTATCCAGCTTTGAGCTCAGAAAATGTTCCCAAGCTCTCTGCCCTTTAAGCCACAGGACTCAGAATTACATTTCAGAAGCACTCAATGATACAAACAGCTGTGAGCTCTCCAGGCCCAGTTCCACATTTCTATAGATTTTTGTTCCATGGACACATTTTATAAAGACAGAAAGAAAGGAAATAAGGTGATGTATATCTATATGTATGTATAGTGAATGTATTTTTAAATGTCTCCCTCTTCTCCCCACCCGTGTGTGTGTGTGTGTGTGTGTGTGTGTGTGCACGCGCATGCACATACACCACACCACACACACTTATATATACCTCCTGCAGCCCATATGTGAGAGTCAAAGGACAACCTCACTTTCTTTTCTTTGACTCTCCAGGCTAGCTGGACTGCAGCTTCCAGGGCATAATGGCTTATCTTCATTGTCAACTTGACAAAATTGAGAAAAGGGATCCCCAACTGAGAAATTGTCTCCAGGAGATACTGTTGTGAGTATGTCTGCATGAGTGCATGATTTCTTGATTAATGATTGATGGAGAAAGGCCCAGCCCACTGTGAGAGTTGCCATTTCTGAGCAGGTCAACCTGGGCTGTATGAGAAAGTCAGTCAAGCATGAGGCAGAGCAAGCCAGCAAGCACTGTTTCCTCAAGGTGTCAGCCCCATTCCTGCCTCCATGTTCCTGCTTGAGTCCCACCCTGGCTTCCCTTGCTGGTAGACTGTAATCTGTAAGCAAATAAATTTCTTTCCCACCCACTGGACTTGGTCAGCATTTTATCACAGCAACAAAGAAACAAACTGGAACATAAGAGTTCTCCTGTCTCCACCTCCTGTACTTGTGTAAGAGCCCTGAATTTACAGACAACTGTACCCAGATTGATTCAGGTTCTGGAAATTGAACTCAGATCCTTACATGTATACAAAAAACATTAGTGCCTCCCAGGCCACCTCTTCAACGCTAGAACAAGCAATTTTTGATAGAACATAATCATTGTGTGTATGCACTGTTTTTTCTTACTTATATATCTTTATACAGTATGTCTATATGTGTATATTATCCACATATGTAGATATGTATATACATACATACATGATGGCTAACACATAATTTGTGGATCAAAAATATCAAATTCCAATTTCTACATCTTTGAGCTTCTGACCTTCAAAGTCCTCTTTTTTTTTCCTTCTTTATTTTGTATTTATCAAAAAAACAGTAAAAAGAATTTAAAAATGCCAAAGAGTTAACAATAACTATACAGAGGATAATAATCATAAGCATGGCTTATCAAGGGTGGAAATGCAAATAAGATTACTACACATATATTTTCTTTGTGTTCAGTTTTCCCTCTGAATTTTTTTTTCCATCCCTGTATATCCTAATTGAAAGTCTCTTCCCCCTCCCACCACATCAGATCATTTTTCTTCTCTGCAACTCCCCATCCCCTCCCTGGGCAGAGAGAAGACAGTCCTATGGTCACACTGGCCCAATAATGCTTGGATTAGTCTTCACTCCCAGCCAAATCCAGTTTTGTCCCCCCTCCCTCAAGAGTGAGTCAGGTGTTCTTATAGATGGACTGGGGTTTGAAGAGTCAGTCCAGGGTGTTTCTGATCCCAAGCTCTTCAGTGGTTGTGGTTTGCTGCTTGGGCATGTTTGGCTTTTTTTCCTGTTTGTTTGTTTAGAGACCACTAGTGAGTGAGTATATCCCCTGCTTATCTCTCTGAGTTTGTGAGACTTCGCTCAGGAGGATATTCTCCAAATCCATCCATTTGCCTGTGAATTTTAGGATATCATTTCTTCTTACTGCTGAGTAGTATTCCATTGTGTAGATGTACCACAGTTAGTTAATCCATTCTTCAGTAGAGGGACATCTAGGTTGTTTCCAGGTTCTTGCTATTATAAATAATGCTGCTATGAACATAGTTGAGCTAATACCTTTGGAGTGTGAATGTGCCTCTTTAGGGTATACACCCAGAAGTGGTATTGCTGGGTCCTTGGGGAGATGGATTGTCAATTTTCTGAGAAACCTCCATATTGTATTCCAAAGTGGCTGAACAAGCTTACAATCCCACCAACAATGGAGGAGTGTTCCCCTTGCTCCGCATCCTCTCCAGCATAGGCTGTCATCTGTACCTTTTATCTTAGCCAATCTAACAGGTGTTAGGTGGTATCTCAAAGTTGTTTTGATTTGCATTTCTCTGATG